>SMGU01011027.1:0-16483 GCA_004348175.1 Puccinia novopanici
CATACAGCATGCAACATGGATGATAATGAATAAGAAATACCCCCAACAAATTACCTTGACCTGTGAAATATGTGTATCTTCTAAACCAGTTGAGTTACGAGGGTAGTTCCAGTGGATGAATAGGGATTATTTTATCTGGGAGTTCCATTTTTGAGGTTTCCTTGGCCATATCTTGAGTTTTTGTTTGATAACAGTAGAAATTTTTAATTTTTCCACCCAGAAATACAGGAAAAGAGACCACAATGTCCATGGTTGGAAACCAAAAGGTTTGCTCAGTTCTCTGTCATCATTAGTCACATCTATTTTGTTTCAATTCTAATGTCCATAGTTGAAAACCAAAAGATCTTACACTCAATAACGACGACCTATCCAGACCTTGAAGCTGCTTCCTGTGAATATATCAGTATTCCCAGGCGAAATCTTTGCAAACCTGTGGCCATTTGTTGTGTCGTATATTCGGTACTTGACGGTGGGGCCGGTAGTACTGATTTGCATTTTGTTAACGTCATGTTTATCGGTGGATATTACCAACGAGTACCCGCCATGCTTTAATATGAAGCTGTTTTCACCCTCGGAGGAATGATATTCCTTCCCGCCCAACCAAAATTCATTTGGATCTTCGGAATTTACTTCGTAAACAATATTTCCGGCTACCAATCCACTCAGGCCATACAGGGTCACTGTGATTGCTGCAATTGCCTGGATTTTCATTTTGCTGTGACAGCGACGAGAGGAATACACAGGGCGTACTAGGAAGTCTGAAAGCTAATTCGATACAAACGAAACGGGTCAGGATGGGGACTCTGACTGGAAGGAGCTTGAAGAACCATTCATTACTCTGAAGAGCGGTCTTTTTATAGACCTTCCCTGACCAGGGAAGGCATCCTTCACCGGTTTCTTAATTATGCACCTCTGAGAGGGGCTTCCCATGTACCGGTGCTCTCATCCGTCCCAGCGACTCTTGCCCCGAAGACATGTCACACCGAGCCCGCCTGGATTGAAGAATTGCTGAGCCAGAGGGACCGTGATGTCCCAGCGGAGCCGCACGGTCCTCCTCGCTAACAGCGATGGCTGATTTGACGGACCTCATGATGAATCTCTTTTTGAGAAACCGATGGCTTGCATAGGCCTATCTGCAAGACCGATCTGAGAAGGCGCGCTTCGGAGTCACATACGCTTATCTGAAACCACGCAGAATGGTCTCAGATAACGCATTCCTTATCTGAATCCACCCAGAATGGATTCAGATAACGCGTGCCTTATCTGAATTCTATCAGAATGGTTTCAGATAACCCGCACCTTATCTGATTCCTCTTGGTAGGAGGTTTCAGATAAGGCTCGCCACTTGGTTTGCTCCGTTGGCTGGTTATCAACCACTTCCTGCCCTACCAACACCTCCTAGCTTAACTCAAGCCCCGCCTTCGGGACTCGCGAAACAAGCATCCGAAGGAGGGGCTTGCCACTTAAGTCCAATATTTGGCCTGGAAGCTGCTGCAGTATGGGTGCAATTGACGTTGAATTGCCTTGGAAAATTTGTTGCTCAAGAACCACAAATCAGAGAGCTTTGCCTCCATTTTTGTGGAGTATTGGAGACTAGTTTTCAGAATCTTTCAATCAACTCAAGTTGTGAAGATCAGAGTCAAGAGCCCAGTTTCAAAGTCTTGGTGAAGCATTGAGTATCAACAGGTAACCAAAAACAAAATCATTCAATGTAGTTCTCAATACTTATCACTCAATCCTCAACTTCAATAGATTAGGAGACGACATTCAATTCAGGAGGGTAATTGAAAAAAAATAAAATATAGGCATTAGAGGTAGCTTTATATCTGTTATTTTTGTTTTATCTTTGTTACTGAAAAAGATGTCGGTTCTCCTTTTGTTGAATTAATACAGGAATAATGTGAGTTTGTGCCTGTAGAGTGGCAACAGAATTTTTTTTGGTTTTTTAAAGAAAGATTTATTCCTCAAAGAAAGAAAACTATAAGTAACAAGCCAGAGAAGAAAAAAAAGGAATTAATTTTGAAGGTTCATCATTTTTTAGGAATCTGGCAGTACTAGGAATTGAGTATAGTTGTATCAGTCAACCCTGTGTAATGGGTGACTGGAGCAGCTGTGATACACAAGCCTCCTCTGGAAAAATAAACAGAGGGAATCTGGTAATGAGTTAATATTTTGAAAAAAGTCGAGATTTTTTATGCAATGGCAAAGGTTCTTTAATTGGTGAAGAAAACTGAGTAGTTTTTTCGAAGGAAAAAGGTGAATAGCAGGTTTGACACTATGGCACACTCCCTGAGAAGATTGTAGAGTAGGGGCCAGTCAAGTGAGGAGGGAGTTTAGTGTTACAAACGTATCCATCACTATATTAGGTTTCATGCTGCATATAGATTATCTGATGTTGGTTTTTTGCTATTATTCTCTCACTCATCTCTTCTTGTCCCATTCCTCTTCATGAATTAGGTGATTCATTTATCCTCACATAATTAGCTTCCCATAATTGTTTCCTCTTTAGCTAAAATCATTAAGGTGGTTTCCTCAGGTGATTCATCTATCCTTGAATGGTAAGCCTCTCATAATTTTTTCCTCCTTATCTCACAATGAACAAACTGGTTTCCTCAGAAGGTTTGGTTCAAGAACCAACCAGTGAGGTAAGAAAGAAAAACAAATTATTTTTGAAGGGCAGGGGAAGTGAATTCCTGATGAGTGATGATGAAACTGTTTGATTGAGGAGTCAGTGAGAGAGCTCTGGATTCCTGGATGATTCTGTGAGTTTCTGGTTTGCTTCTGGCCTGGGTTTTAAAATTTTCATTGATTATGGTTTTCAAAGGTGGGTAAACTTGAAATGGAGTATTTCATTTGATAATTAAACTGGAAATACACTTCTTATTCTACCTTTCAGAGATCAGGATTGGAACATTTCAGAATTCTAGTTTCCTTTCTGCTCACATTTCTCTTCAGATTCAATCAACTATCTCATCATTATAATCCCCCCCTCATTTTTATTCTTTCCATCAAATATTTGATTCCATTTTATCTGTCTTTCCATCACTAATTATGATGCCTATCTCTTTCCATGAAAGATTTCTAATTCCTTTTCTTTCCATTGTTACATTACTATGTGCAATCCATATCTTATTCCCATTATTAGCATATGCTTCAGTTGTTTGTCTGCTCTACCACATGTTGAGATTATTGTTGTTTTCTATTTTATCTGGCCATCTCCCAGAAGCAGTAAAATAATCAATTCATATCATAAAATTGAAAAATTTCTGAATCACCTGAGTTGCCTCTTGGTCCAATCACAGCTCCTGTGATTTTCAAAATCCCACACCAAAGTCTTGAATTGAAATCCCAACAGAACACAGCTACACCACACCTCATGAAGTGTACATGGATAGAAAAAGGAAACTACTTTTATTGAATGAACACAATAATTTATTAGCTTTTTTTATATTCATAAAAAACTATTTTGAGAAAAAATATAATTAAATTGAAAGGCTTTATTTAAATGTGAAGCCTTTTGGACAGGCATGCACAGGGGAAACATCTAGAAACTTTCATAGCAAGTGCCATAAATAGTACACAGATATCCTTTGTACTCTTTATAGCACCTTCTATATAAGTGGCAGAAATTTTCCCCTGGTTATTCTGTCTCTAAGGTTTACTCAGACTAGCAGACTGGTAATTTAAAAACCAAATCACATTTAACTCCCTCCCTGAAGCATGAAAAAAGTCAAAATAAAACCAAAGTGTCATTGCTGGCTCACTGATGGGAGATGAAGGTGGTACTTGAATTGACCTCATGTTGCTGAATGACATTAATCTTCCAAACAAGTTGTGAGCCTGTGCCTCTAGAGTGGTAGCAATACACAAGGCTTGGTTTTTTAGCAAGTTTTACTTAAAAGAAAAGAAATATTTAATAATCCACTTACCAGTATTTCCTTAAATTAATGCCTAATTTGATAAAGTGTTCAAACATAATTTAATATTGATATATTGCTTACTGAAACTTAGTACTTCCAAATTATACAAATGTTATTACACTTGAACATGGCTTAAGTATTTTTTTTTCATATAGTACTTCTCAATAGTTCAATAAAATAATATTGAAT
This sequence comes from Puccinia novopanici, assembly GCA_004348175.1. Taxonomy (NCBI): domain Eukaryota; kingdom Fungi; phylum Basidiomycota; class Pucciniomycetes; order Pucciniales; family Pucciniaceae; genus Puccinia; species Puccinia novopanici. The sequence goes on from SMGU01011027.1 coordinate 4,110, forward strand.
ATGCCACTTAGTGCTTAGTGTGTATCCCATAGCACTTTTTTGTTGTTGATTTACAGTGCTGACTTGTATATATTGTGAGGATCAACCTATTTCCCCCTTTTTTATAACACAAAAGGGGCCATGAAAACTGGTCAAGAGACTAGGTTTTCCAAATCATATTTTAAGGGTGAAGGAAGTTTCCTGTAATCCTGATTCTTTTTTTTTTTTGGAGAAATGGTTGTGATTTTGAATTAATCTGATAAGGGAAAGGGGGGGAGGAATGACAACAAGCAGAGCATATATATATGAAAATGTTCCAAACAGTAATGTAAATAAATGTGCATGAATTCATGAAAATCATAATGAATTGTACACACTATGTCATAGTTATGACAAATAACACCTCATGACTTTTAAACAAAGGTTGAATTAGCACTGCATGTTACACAGATGCATAAGTTGAGGAGAAGGATGTGCCAGTGAGGGCTGCCGCCGTTTACAGGAATAAGTCCCTCTAGTGTTTTCTACCAGCCTGTGCCTATTAACCTGTGTGTCTCGAGTGACAGCAGGACACAAGGATTAGTTGGTTAAAGAGTGTTACTTAAAAGAACAGCAACTGCAATAAATAGGCTAGAGAAGAAGCAAGGAACTCTTTTTTTTTTTTTGTTGAAAAGACTCTAACAGTAGCTTCAGAAAAGAGCCAGAGTAAGCCATGTCATCACTGGCCTCCACTGGAAAGACTCAACAGCGGATCCTGGTAAGCCTAATTTTTTTGAAGCACCAGTTGCAATGAGGTCTAGGGCCCAAGGTGGTGTTTAAATGGAACCCTATGAGGTTTTATTTAATGTAGAGAAAAGCACCTAAAAACAGGAGAGAGAGAGAGAGAGAGAGAGAGAGAGGAATGGGTGAGCAGAAAGGGTTGAGTCAGAAAGCACCCCCAAAGAAGAGAGGAGCCAAGAAGAAGAATGAGAAGACTTGCTGAGATAAGTGATCATGACACTGGGTAGGGGGGAGATGAAGTATCAGTGAGGGTCAGCTCGCAGGGTATCCTGGGATGATCTGGCACCTCTGCCCACTGGGTTCCATTTTAACGGTACTGGCAGGACTTGCACTGGAATATGTATTCCATAATTGGCCGTTTGAGCGCAAATTTCCACCCTCGAATTCCATACCAGCTGGAGCACCGCACAACCCCTCCACACACCACATATTTACAGCACGTATGGGCATGGGCACCCAAAAACAGAAGGAGAATCTGAGGGCCGGAGAGTGTCTTGAATGTGATTCATCTACCCTTCACAGACCCCCTGTCTCCATAGAGAGACAGAAAAAGATGAAAGGGTATGGAGAAGTGAGGCCGTTTAGACGGTTGTAATACGAACTCTAAAGCTGCCAGAGCGCGCAATCAGGTGAGACATGGCAGACCAAGCGGGGTGTGGGTTTTCGCAAGAGCTCTTTGTCCGCACCCGTGCCCGGAAACATCAGGTCGAGAACGACGGCAGTGGTGTGCAGAGCGCAAGGCTCGTGCCCCTCCCCACACCATCCGCCCCTCGTTCTTCTCCTCATTTCATACGTGCATTATACAGAGATCGACAGATCATCCACTTGGACAAACGTTTGGAATATATACTCATAAAGCAAGCCTCCCTGCACAGTCCGAGTTAGTATATCGGCTAGTATATCCGCCTTTCACTCACAGGAGCGCGGAGGAGACGGGTTCGATTCCCGTACTCGGAAGTTCCCTTTTGCTCCCCCCCACCTCCTCCTTCTTCTTTTTCCCGCTCAACCCACACGACATGTCTACTATACTATATACTCTCATGGCGAAAAAAAAAAGAGAGAACAAGACCTTTTTTTACAAATGGCCACATTCTTTCTAAAAAAAAAAAAAAAAATCCAAACAAACAATAAATAAACATGCAAGAGGATATAACAGGACGAGGAAGCGAACGACGCGACGAAATGATAGACATGATATGTGAGCACTGTGTGTTATTTGAAGAGAGAAATCAAGGGGGGGCGAGTCGGAGGGATTTTTTCTGGTGGATGAGGTGATTGAAGCGAGCGAGGTGAGGAGAGTTGGAGGAAGAAGGGGAAGACAAGACGCGGCCAGGGCTTTGATTCTTGGATTTTTTGAGCAGGTTAAGTTGGAAGCGGATGTCGCGATTGAGGCGGGTTTTGAGGATGAGGGGACGGAGACGCTGGAGCAGACGGAGCGAGTGGGCGAGGGTGCGGCTGAGGAATTTGGTGCGTTCGAGGGTGCGGAGGAAGCCGAGTTCGTTCTTGGCATGGCGCGCATCGAGAGGGGCCCTAGCTGGGTCGTCCAAGCAAGAAGAGGTGGTACTGCGGGACGGTGGCGGGTCGATGGAGGCGGGCTGGCTGTGGTGCGTGAAGACGGCCTTCTCGAGCCCCAGGTTCTCCGCCTTGGCCGCCTCCATGTCCCCCGCTTGGCCACCCGCGAGGTCCGGGACGATCGCGGCGAGCACAAGGTGCCATGGATGGCCATCATCGCTCTCCTCATTAGGGTCGGCGCAAGCACTCCGACGAGTGGCCAGAAGTCTGATCCACTGCAGTTCCCGCACCGTCGACTGGACCAGCCGCTCCGAGAGGGCGTATACCGTCCTCAACTGGGTGTCTCGCTTCTTGCGCACAAGACTCGGGACCAGCTCCGCATACGTCGCCGGCTGCAACCGCAGATGCGGCACCGACGGCACGTCCCGCGGGACTTCTGGCAGCCGCTCTACATACGCTTCCGTGTCCTCTACCGCCACCGTCAAGTAGTGGATCGCGAGATGCGGCCGGTTGGCATGGACGCAGGCCGAGATGAGATCGTGGTATGTGCGTGTCAGGATCGGGTGGGTCCTGGCTCGGGAGCCGTCACGCTTGCGGGACACCACGGGCTGAGGAGGATCGGCGAGAGTGGAGGGCGAGGATTCGAAGATGGTCCTGAAGCTGCTCGACGGGTGGGCCAGCATGCTCGGGGAGGGATGCAGGGCGGCCTCGTAGATCGACATCATCTTGTCCAGCCGCCCCTGGTCCTTGAACATCCTCACCACCATCGCCGTCAGTTTCGGGTCCGACCAACACGCCCCGTTGTCGGGGAAATCCAGATCGAGACCACGCCGTTGTGCTAACCATTCTGTCAGCCTCTTCCGTTCCCCCTGGAGGGCATATATCTCGGCTACCGTCCGCACCGCCCATCTTTCCGTCTGTTCGTCCATAGGGGTGGTCCCGGTTGATGATGATGACGTTAAGGTTGTGGCGATTGAGTCTGTCAGGTTCATCATGCGTTTTAGATCTTTGGGAGAGAGGGGTTGCAGTTCTTGATGTTGGTGTTGGTGTTGGTTTTGATGCTGAGTGGTGAGATGAGAATCATGGTGGTTGATGATGGCAGTTCTGATACAGTGGAGCATGAGGATCTGATCGTCTGGATGAGGGGTTGAGATGAGCTGGTCCCATATCAGTTCGGCGGGTTTGAAGAGTCCGGCATGTGCGAGTCGTTTGAGGGCGATGGAGTGGAATCGATCGAGCTGGTTCTTGGAGAATTGATGCTTGCGTTCGTGGATGCGATCGAGTAGGAAGAAGATGTGGTTGTAGAGATAGTAGTTAGCTGAGAGGTGTTTTCGAGTTGGTTGGCAGGGTTCAGGTTGAGTAGTGAGTCGTAGGTTGTGGTTGGTAGATGGGTGAATAGTTGGTTTGAGTGGAGATGGTTGAGTATCTGGTTGACTGCAGCAGGAGTGAGTTGTTGTTGTTGTTGGTTCTGGTGGTTGGTGGTGAGTGATTGGTTGAGTTGGTTGATGTAGTGCTGCTGGTGAGTTGAGAGTGCAGTGATGGTTGAGTAGTGTTGGATGTTTTCGCTGTCAGTGCTAATCGACTGAGGAAGAAGAAGAAGGACATTCTGATGATCAAATGGGAATCATTCAAAAGTAGAAAAACAGAAAATAACACCCAACTCAACAGCACTTGTAAAAATACAGTAAACTAGACGGGCTGAATTACGGACTGTGTTGGTCACTCTCATCATCCAGGCAAGTTGGGCAACGGCAAGTGCTTCTTGGGGCAAACAAAACATGACATTTTCAACAAGCTCATCCGGGGAACTACATCCAAACAACATACAATCCACACAACCTGATGATACAAGATGATCCTAATTCATTATTCCAAAAACCAACACGCAGAAAAAGAAAAACAATCATCTGAAACAAACAAAAAATCACGTCTCTACACCATCATAGCAAGATTTCTTTTGCATGGTTAAAAAAAGATGCATCAGCAAGTCAGCAGTTCCTGGATTTTGCATCGATCTGAGAGATGAGACACACGCATGAGCCAGAGCACTTATTGTGTGGATAGAGAACAAGAGACTCACAGAAACTCTCGATCGATTTGATCGTCTCGATCTCGCTGCCTGCGTTCACCAGATTGATCAGAGCGGCATCCGGCGGCTGCTGATTAGTATGACTGGGAAGACTAGCCCTGCGGGCGTTATTCATGATGCTAATGATACATCCAGCCCTTCCAAAAAACAAAACAAAATCATTAGAAGTCAGACATTGGAGAGGCCCCTTTTTTTTCGCTTTTTTTTGGGGGGGGCAGGAAAAAGAGAAGACACACACACCTGTGAATGTAATCCTCAACGGCCCTGGGGAGCTCAAAGTTGATGACGATGCTGGGCTGCTCCTTGGAGATATCGGCGAGGGTCTTGGACAGCACGTCGTAGACGACCAACACCTTCATGCTCTTGCAGCAGGCCGAGGGGCCCTCATCGACGGGCGACGAGGCGGACGGGTCGCGCCCAGCCTGGCCGAATTTCGTGAGCAACGAATGGCGCATAGTGGGGCCCATATCTTGGTGCTAAAAGAAACAAATCTCTCAGGAAAGATATCCAGCAAAACAAGACAAGACCATAGTATGCAACGAGGGGAAGACGACTTACGAGGGCCATCACGTCGATGTGGTGTTGGGCCAAGGTGCGACTGACGACGTCGACGGAGTCGACGCTGTTACAATAGATGATGACGAGCGGGCCTTTGCCGGCCCTGAGGGCGGCGACCTCGTTGCGGAAGAGCAGCTCGACCAAGGCCTGCAGTTTGCGCTCGCGAGGGATGAGGGAGGAGGAGGAGGAGGAGAGCGGGGAGTGGTCTACACGGTAGTAGAACTGGGAGACGAGTTGTCGTAGGAGTTGGTGCGTGCTGCTGCTGTTCCCATTGCCCGTCTGGTTCGTCCATGGGAACGTGCTCAGGTGCGGCGTCCGTCCCTCCCCGCTGCCCAGCTCCATCTTCGAACCCATCCCCGTCATCGTCGAGCCCCCACTACCATCCTTGCTCGAGCTCGAATGGTTCGTGTTGTTCTCTTCACGACGCACAATCACCTTGACGCGCAGATTCAAGGAGCGGGCGTAGGCAAGCACATCCTGAGGGACGGTGCAGCTGAAGATGCATGTTTGACGCCCCATCATCTTGCCTTCATTGCCGGAGCCGGTCGAGGGGTGAGGGGACTGCCGAAGGGCGGCGGCGGACCACTCGTCGGAGGCACTGATGGAGGTGCAGGGGGAGCAACTACTGCCCGTCTCGGACTCGTGCTTGGCAATGGGGAGCAATATGGCGGCCTGTTGTTGTTGTTGGTCGGAAGGGAGGGAGGAAGAGCCGGGTGGACCACCACCCCCGGGGGAAGCGTTGTTGGGGGGCAAGAAGGCCATCAAGCTGGTGACCATATCCGACAGGTTGCGGGCCAGCAACTGGTCCATCTCGTCCAAGATGACGCAGATGAAGGAGCTGGCATCGAAGGTATAACCGCGCAGGCCGTTCACCGGATCCAAGAGCTTCGACGGCGTGCCGATCAGGAGATGCGGTTCCGTATGGGGCGCCATCCCCATGGGTTCCGACACCTCCGGCACGGAAGACGACGCCGAGGCACCGCAATGCACGATCTTCGGCGGGTGCGGCAGCAGCGCCGCTATCCCTCGTGCGAGTCGATGCGCCTGTGCCGCCTCGTCAAGCGTCGCCGCGATCACCAACACCTTCACGCTAGTATTGATGTGATTCGCACTTTTCAGTGACCCTCCAGCCGCGGGACCGCACTTCATTACTCCCTGGTTATTGCCCTGATTCGCTGAAGAACCATTCATGTCGTTCACCACCAGCTGCAGCGCCGGAATAATGTACGATTGGATCCGCTCTTGGATTGGGTTCGACTGCGATATCAGGTCTTTGCCGAGAAGCATGTTGGGGATCGATTTCTGTTGCGTCTTGGATGGCGGACCCACACTGCATCACCAAACACCCAATCATCAACAACAACAAAAATTCTCTTCTTCCCCATCAAAAAAGATGTTGTGTGTACTCACCCGAATCGCACTATTGCTCGGAGAACATCTCCTCCAATTCCTAATTGCTCCCATTTACCAGCCAAGGAATTCATGGGCGATGCTCCACAGCCGTTCATTGAAGAGGGGTCGTAGGACTATTATCAAGAGTGAGAAAAAAAACTTAGTTAGATGAAGAGAGGGGCGGGGAGAAGCATATAGTCACAGAGATGCTGCTCACCAAAGGGCTCATGGGTGTGGAGGCAGACACGGGAGTTTGGCAGGTAGGAGAAAATAGTCTGAGTCGCAAATGGCTGTTAGGACGCGACTGGGAGGCGTCGGTGGGATCATTGCTTTGGGGCGGCGGTAACGGCGAGGGCAAAGGAGGGGCGATAATTAGGTTGCCGGGATGGCGGTGGGTGGCGGCTCGTCGGGTAGGAGGAGGCTGCTGGGCGAGGACCTTATTCCCAGCAGCGCCGATCTGAGTCGAGCCGGTAGGAAAGAGCGGGGTGGAAGGGGACGATGGGCCTTCTAGACCACAGCCCGCGCCTGCTTGGATCATCCGCCCAGATGATCCCAGCGACATGGGGCCCACCGACGGATTCGGCGTCGCCAGGAGAGTCGTCAGCATCTGAGAAATCGTCGTCGAGAGCACATTCACTTGCTGCGACAAGGAATAGATCTGCTCATGCGGCGGCAGAAGATCAAATGGCGTGACAGCGGGCGAACTAGGGACATCTGAGTCCGACGGGAAAACACGAGCATTATTATTATTATAGTTATTATTAGGGGGGAATGGGAGGGCAAGAGGCGACGGCCTCTTGAAGTCAACCGGAGTAGGTGGGGTCATGGGAGCCGGCCCAGGAACAAAGGGCGTAGCATTCTTGTTGAGTGATGGCTTGGAGGAGGGACTCGTCAGCAGGCCCTTGAGGGACTCCACCTCGCCACGCAACGCAGCTATTTCCCGCTGATAACCCTCATGCATCGCCGGCAATGAGGCCTCGAGCTTCGCCAGCCTGTCTTGTACAGTACTTGCTACCGTCGGCGCGTTCGGGGTTGATGGCCCAAGAGGTGGGGCGGGCATGATCCTTGTCACGAGTGATTCCGGAAAATGAGGCGGTTGCTTCTCACTATAACTTCCGGTACAACAAAAAGGAAAAAGTGCTCTCAATTAATAAGCTATACGTACACTGAGCTAGAAGAAAAAAGACTCACACGACGGCTTGTTCCTGAGGTGGCTTCTTGGGGTTGTTCGAGTAAGAAGGATATCTCGAGTGAAAGATGGGTTGGTAATGGTTCAGACGAGACTTGGGCTGGACATACGACGACGCCATGGTGTGGGTTTCTAGGTCTAGTATCCAGTAGAACAATATGATTTGGATGAAGAAAATCTCGGCTGTTTTTTTTTGTTTGTTTGTCCAGTTACGGCACTAGTGGCTACAAGGCTGGTTGGTTGCCAATGGTGTGGGGTTCTTTTTTTTTGGTGGGTCGTAAAGGTAGCAAGCAGCAAATAACAAATATAAAAATATAGGGGGAAAATTGCAGTCAAGAGAGACAAAAAGATACAACGAGCGCTTCTAGTAGCTCAGTGGCGGCGTCGGCGGCGGCGGAGGGAGTGTGGTTTCTTGTGGTACCCTATTAGTGAGGAAAATGGGTAACAAGTTTTTCTTGATTGACTGATTGATGGATTGAGGGTGAGAAGCGAGTGTGATGATAAGGGGGCAACCAAGATTAGATTCAGATCCAGTCAACACAAAATCTTGCTAAGGATTGTGAAAGCACCCTTTCTTTTTGTTTTTTTTTTTCTTAGATATCTTGTCCTTCTTTTAGAAAAAAGTATTGGATAGGTGTAAGAAACGCTACTGGGTGACCTCTCAGTAGGAGCAAGGACGACTTGGATTTGCACCTTTTTTGTTTTTGTTTCTTTCGCTGGGAAGTACTGACGTCAGGTCTTTTGCAAGAGAACTAGAAGAAGGCAGGGAGGGGGTGAGGGGGGGAGAAGGTATGTGACGAAACTCCGGACAGGTTCAGAGATGGATGATCGGTGGGGAGTGTGTGTGTGTGTGTTCTCGTCGGCAGGGGCGTGCAGCTGCTATCATAAAGCTTGAGAACCACGCAAGGAGTTGTGGAGTTTTTATACTCTGGCCATTTCGCAAGAGAAGACTCGGGTTACAAGATGAAGGGCGTCGGAATTCGGGAGAGCAGGCGATGGGAGACCTTGGTAGACGATCACGAATTTTGAGCGGCAGAGTTCAGCTTGGCTTTTAGCATGGGGAAGTGACATAATTTTCCTTTTTTTTTTTTTTTTCAATGGGACATCCAAAAAAAAACCATCCAAGATGATGTGTGTCTTTTTTTTGCCGGGAATTTGTGTGTTTCGGAAGCTGAGATGAGAAAACAGCTGCTCTTGGTCAAGACTCAAGTGGAAGGGAGAGGGGCTTCCCCTTCCACTTCCACAACTTCCGAAAGCCAGACCCAAACCGAAGTTCGGCTGAGCAGGTGGCCATGATCCACTGCTTCCAACTGGCTCAATTCCAACTGTGTACATATACACCTCCATCGACAGACCATACAACAACAACAAGGATGGTGGTGGAGACTACAGAACGACTGTCAAGCTATCATCCAATTCAAATCCTCCCGTTTCCCACGACACTATATATCAACACGAGATGTGTCTGTACCGCCATCAATCGAACGGTGCTGAATGTGTTTTGTTATGTATACTCGGTGACTCGCCTCGGCAAAATGGTGCTCCTGTATAGTGTAACCCCAAGTGGTACAGCATTAAGCCCTTCCTGTGTATATGATGTAGGCTCAGAAGTCCTCTGTAAAATGTATTCTCCATCTTTTTTAATGGTCGTACACCACCGGTGCAATGGTACCACAAGAACGACTTCTTTGGGTAAGACTGAATGGTTGTTCTGCGTACAACTATGGTACATAGTTCACTCTGATCATGGCATTAGACCCCATGTCTGTATCTAAGGCTTGCCAAATCTTCAATATTTCAGCCTCTCTCTAGTGCAGCGTGCGTGTCTTCGTAGTTTTGTGAAGGGTCCAACTTCGATCGATTTCCACATAAATCTCTCAGCTGAGTCGTATGTTCAACTCTGGGCCTTTACCTCCAAGGATCTTGAGGGATAGGCCCGACAAATAAACACGCGGGCAGACGCGGGCAGTTAAAAAAAAAAAAAAAAAACGCTTCAAAAGCAATTTTGGTTGAGTGTCCATGAAGGAACCCACGATTTTGGGGGTTGTACTTACAAACCCACGCACTCGACGGTCGCATGAGAGCGCCAACCACGACTTGAATTCAATGGCTATTGGAAATGTATGCCACCCAGGGAACAGCCGCCGCGGGGGAGCAGCGGCCCTTGATTCATCTTTCAGGAGGGAGCCTTGGCATGCGCTGTTTCTGCAAGTGAAATGGAAATAAAAATTTGTTTGGAATCACAATCAAATTTGTTCAAAGAAAAAAACATTTGAATTGTTAATTATTATTCACTCAGAATCAGACTTCAGTGTGTGGACTTGGAGGGGTGAACCCTGGTGGACCATCTTGTTTTTCTTTTTCTGCCTATGTTTCCATCCTCTTTGAAAACATATTATTGAGGTTTTAATCACAATTCTTTCCATTTAATCTTATAGGTGGTTTGATAAAAAAAACTTATTGCTTTGTTTGGCTGGAGAATCTCATTGAAAAAATAAAGATTCAAACCACAGTCCAGAGTACCAACATATGGTAGACGGCAGGGGCTCTATTGACCTGGCCAATAGTGAAACATCACAAAACAGCTTCAGGAATAAACATACGGATATTTGCCAACACTTTATCTGGGAATAATTAGTTACAGAAAAAATCATCAAATGAAGCTATATCAAAAGACCACCAATATTAATATGGCCAATTTCTTCACCAAGTCTCTTGGTTGATCAACCATTAAGAAATCACCAGTATCAATTGGAGTCCTATCAATCTCCAAGGCTGATTCTTACCTGGCAACAAGAAGCATGGCAGGCTGGGAAAATCTAGCCCCAAGCCAACCAATTATTTGGAAGGTTTCAAGACAAACCCTAGACCAACCCCACAAGGTGGTTCCCAGACTGGCAGAAAGAATTGGCAATCCTCAAAAGAAAACAGAGATATCACAGTACTGACACATGTTTGTTCCCAGAACTAGCTCCTGATAAACTCAGCATAGTAAACAAGAAACTAATTACTTCCAACTCAATAAAGACAAAAAAAGAAAAGCAGAACACTAACCGCAAGGAAAAACCAACCAGCAAAGAACACAGATTACATCAAATGGAGAGTCAAGGAGCTCTAAAAGAAGTGGAAAAAACACCATCTTGACTCAAACAAGCCTGAAGAAGGACCCATCAAGTACACATAAAAATAAAAGCTATATACACCACAGCACATTTGTAGCAACACATAGACTAAAACCATTCAAATAAATTTCCTTTCCAGAAAGTAGTAGTATATGGAATGTGTTAGGATTTCAGCTCAAGAATTTTGACAGAGGGTTTAAGAATCCAGGGAGCTTGAGATTTGACTAAGGGGCACCTCAGGTTGTTTGAAGAAGAAGACACTCTGACTTGATGATTATATTGCTTGTCAACTACAGAGGTAATATCAGCATACCTGACATACCATATCAACATACCTGATATTTCCCAAGTAATTACAAGATAATATTAATAATGAAACTAACGTATGGAGAAAGCATTGTAAAATAACAATGGAAATAAAAAGCATTACAATTGTGTAATGGAAAAGATAGAATCAACAGACTATTGGTGGAATAAAGAAGGATATCATAACTTAATGATGGAAAGAGACATGGAATAGCATCAAATATCTGATGGAAAGAAATAAAAGAATAAATATGAAAGGGGATTATGATTGTATTGAGATGGTAGATTGATATTTGAGAGGAATGTGAGTGGAGAAGTTTTTTGGAATTCTGAAAGACTGATTTCAGGTACAAATATCTTGATTTTATTCCAATTTTTATTACATCTATTCCTAGTCAAGCTTATTATAAGTGTTTTGTCAAACTTTGTGATAACAAGAAATAAATTTCAGGTATCATAATTGTAAGATTACAGCTCAAGACTGACCTGATAGGGAGGTTCCAATACAGAATGCAGACCTATCCTATGTCCAGGTTCAGCAACAAATCACAGAAAAAATGGTACAGGTTGTTCCTAGACTAGTGGGTATAATTGGTAAGCAAAAATCTAACCCTATTTCCCATTTCAATGGATCATGCAATATATCAGTTGTTCATCCTCAGATCCAACTCCTGAATATTTCAGATAACCAAGTAAGAAGTGTATCCATCCTGAACCTACTGGTATGAAGGAAAATCAGTGAAACACTTGACAGTAAGCCAATTGTACATCTTAGACAGAGCAGAGTTTGATAACCTGAACTAATCAATACTTTAATTTCATGCTGGACAACATACCAAACAATCAGAAAAGGCAAAGGCATATTTTTCAGAAACTTGGATCAGGAAACGGAAATATACAGTTCTTTTATGTCAGAGCCTGTAAGCACTATCCAGAAATAAGATTCCCTATTCTGACATAAAAACACTATTAATAGGATTCAAAATAATCTAACAGTTAATAAGTCAGCATACCACTAGCAGTCTAACAGCATCACTGTAAGATAAATATTTTGGAGGTATTGAGAATGATAAGGAAAGATACCAATGATTACCTATTCCTTTATTGGGAATACTACAGCCTTTCTGGGAAGGGCCTTAGATAATTGACTCCCCCTTTTTAGTCAACTCCCAGGAAGTGGGGAGTTGTCCGAGTAATTCCCAGTCCAATATGGGAGTCGTTGGCCTAATTCCCATTAAAAAAATTGACCCCCGGGGAGTTGTTGTTCTAAATTGAAGCACAGAGATGGGAGTTGGTGGGAAATCTTCCCCCAATGTGTGTCGCAGGAGTCGCACAGCCAATCCTCTGCTCAACAACTCACTTGAAAAAAACCCTTAAATAAACCACCACTTCACTCACTGCACTCACCTCCACACACAGCACCCCCACCAACCAACACATCACCACA
>SMGU01011029.1:0-13911 GCA_004348175.1 Puccinia novopanici
GGAGTAATTACTTGCAGTATCCACTAGGTTGATAAAATACCTAGCTCCTCCTAATGACTCAGGACTGAAAGGTCCTGCTAAGTCAATGGAGAATTCCTCTCCAGGTTTCACAGTTCTGTGTCTGTGTTTTGAAAATCTGTTTCTGGTCATTCTTCCATACTTACAGCTTTCACAGTTTTCATCTGTGACTTTGTGACCTGTCCTTCTGTGCATGATGGATGAATAAACACTAGCCTCTATTGGCTTTAAGTTGGCATGTAAGAGTTTGAATTTCACTTCCCCATCAAATACAACTTGATTGTCCTTCTTCATGTGGAAGGTTTTTCCACAATTTTCAATTTGGATTCCTTGATCCCACATGCTACTCAAGGACAATAAATTGTAGGGTAATTCTGGGACAAAGTATACTTGTTTGAGTTCTATTATTTTTTTGTTATTTCTAACAAGTCTAACACAACCTTTCCTTCAATCTTTATTGATCTACCTTTTTCACCAATTTGAACACTACCAGTACATACAACAAAGTTTTGAAAGAATTTTCTTTGGTTAAACATATGGTCTGTGCATCCTGAATCAACTAGAATTCCTCCAGATCCTCTGTCTATATCAAGCAACAGTCCATAATTAACAACTTTTATTATGTCTTTATCCACAGAATCTGAGTGAAAGCATTTACTCACATCAGCCTCATATCCTGATTCTATGTCAGGATACTCAGGTTCACTAGGACCTAGCGTCCTCTTGAAAACTTCTCCTTCATCAATGTCCATGTTGTCATTGATGTTGGAATTTCCTGCCATCAAGCTTGTGACTTCTTCATAGTCATCTTCTTGACTGGCCATATAAGCCTTCTTCTTATGCTTGAATGAAGCTTTTTCGGAATGGTAGTTGGCCTTTTTGTTGGCCCAACAGTCTTTAGCAAGGTGTCCAAGTTTGTTACACTGGTAACACTTGACCCTTTTGTTTTTATTGAACTTGGGCAGTTTGTAGGGCTTCTTGGTGAAGAGAGCCTCCACATTACCCTCCTTGGTGCTGAACTGGAGCTGGTCTTTCTCTATTTTCTTTAGCACTTCCTCCTCACTTGGAATCGGCTCCATTTGGGAGATAATCCTCACAAGCGACTCGTAGGCGCGTGGTAGCTTCTGGAGGATTGTGAGTGACAAACACTCTGAATCCATGTTTAACCCTGTCGCTCGGAGCCGCGAAATGGCTCCTCTGACATTGTTAACGAACTCAGTCGCTCCTCTGAACTTGATCTGGTTCAGGTTGTTGAATGCAACGCTTTTGGCATGCGTCGTGTTGCCTGCGAACTTGCTTTTAAGCAGGTTCCAGGCAATACTGCCTTTTCCTTTTTTGTCTGTCTTGATTACATTCGAGAGGTATCCAAGAAACTCTTCGCTTAGATAGCGAACGATTAAATGATAGGCCTTCTTTTCTTTTTCTGGTGCGACATCGTTCGCTCCGTCACCTGTAACTTCAATACAGCCAATATTATCGAGTTCGCTCTCCACCAGCGTCGACTAAACATGATAATTACTGTTATTCAACAGAATCCGAGGGGTATGTTGATACGAGTTTGGAAAGGAGGTTGACATCTCTGAACTGATGGTATAGGGATCCAAGAAAGTGGCTATCCGTACTGATAATGTATTGAGGTGGTGGATTAGCCGGTTATAAAATAGAATATATTGATTGGTAAGATATATATATAGATGATTGTCGAGTATGTGTGTGTAAGAATGAATGTATGAATGTGTGTGAGTACAACATTGAGGGAAAAGAAAGAGGAGTATTTATAGTATGATTGATGCTGAGTAAATACATAAGCTGCTGACTTTTCCTTGTGGAAAGTTATTACTTTTTATTTACTTTCTTTTCTTATTATGAATGCTCCAGCATCCTGGCGCATTCCTTTTTCTTTGAATGCTTCCTGCTGCACTTGTCTCAGCAGACATTGCAGCAGTCATTGACTCATTACATCTGTACGCATTCTGGCTGAGGATACCAGAGCCATCTGATACAACAGTGTGGCTTTCATGTGCTGAGTTCCCTTCTACAGGGATTATACCTTCAACACAGAGGATGGAGTGCAAGTTGGAACAAGATGAGCAACAAGAAGAGAGGATCAAGAGTGGCTGCACCTAGAAAGACAAGACTTTGTGAAATGAATGCTTGATGAAGGTAAAACCCTGTTGGAAATACAAATTTTATGTCAAATTATATATTATTTGTGATTGTCAGCCTTAGAGACAGTGAGACTGTCCAAAAGTCTTCAATTGTAGATATAATATTATAATTCCTTATTTTTCTCTCTCATAGATTTTTTAGAATAAAAAACAATCTTCACCATAAGATTCTCCATATTTTTCTACACATGTACAATATTTGAGGTGTGATGTGATTGTGTTGCATGCCTGTTATTTTCAAGTTTAATGAGTAATGATTTCTAAGTTTGATTCACCATATTGAATAATATTCAATTTGAAGCTCACCCAGTTCTAAAATCGAACTCAGTGACAATTCTCCACCTGAGGGCCAGAACCAACCAGAACCACATCAGATCAACCAAGGACCAACAAATCCCTCACTCCTAGGAAGTTTTCCCACTCAACAGTGTCACTGAAACCTATCAGTAAGTCATTTGCCTAGTTATCTTTTCTTTCTGTTTTCTTCTGTACTCAGGATTGGTTCTCTGAAGCACTCCTCTACTACTTACCTGTTTTCTCTCCTCTCTTAATCTTTTTTCTTTTCTAGTTTTCTGTGGTTTTCTCCATCAAAAAAACCACATAGGTTTCCTCTTAAAGATCCTTGATTTCACTGCCTAAAAAATCAAGACTTGGTCTCCCAACAGAGTTCTACTCTTACCAAGACCCTCTGTTGATTCTATCCAGAGGAGTTTGTCACACTCCAGCTTGATCCTCCTCTTCTGAGTTGAGTATCAGAGCCTCAAATATTTTGTATTCTTAGCCCTGCACTGCTTTTTTCTTCTTCTCAAAAATACACAAGCTTTACAACCAATTTTGTGTCCTGTTGCCACTCTAGAGGCACAGGCTCACAGTGATCCCAAGTAGGATTTTATGTGTGTCATGATCACAATATGTCATTCTGTCTACTCCCATTCAATTTTTTTTATTGGCTTGTTGGGCTTGAAATGTAATCATCAAGAGGTGGCTTGATGACAGGTTCTCCTGAAGGCTTTTGAGTGGATGTTGTATGTGAATCGCTCCACATGTGTCATTCAGAGTAATCAAGCACACTTGCACTCCCGGTAGTTGATGTGCCGGATTTGTTATTATTGAAGCAATTGAAGAATACAAGATATTGATAAACAATCATTGTCAAACAAAGTAGAGCAATGACACCATATAAATGAGAAGAAAGCCAGATAAAAAGAAAGAAAAATAGAGCAAAAAGATGGAATCAAAGAAAAATAGAGCAACAAGATGGAACAAAAGAAAAATCAAGCAAGATATTTGCCATTGGCCTAAGCAGGAAGATGAAGGAGTTCTTGGCTGATGATAAATCCAAAACAGATTATCAGATAGCTGTGATTTCCACATGAAAATTCAATAAGAATGAAACAATTGAAAACATCAAAAGTAAGCTTACTGAAAAGACATAGATTCAAAGTCATTGCAACCCTTTACAATGATAGGCAAGGAATTTTTTCTTAATGCGAGCATGCACATTCTTGCTTGTGGAGACATGTTCCACATATTCTTCACCAGCAAACAAGTATTCCAAATTGGCATCAATGGTGTCCCAAGAATCCTGGAGTTTTCCAAGCATGTTATGAAGTATCATACATGCATATATCCATTTGATATATGGAACCATGTGATCCTTCTGGTATAGATGTAGATGTAGTTCCTTGAGGGATGCAAAGTGGCTTTTTAGGATTCCAATTGTGTGTTCATTGCGTACTTGCAACTTAGCCAAATTAAAATTGAACTGGGTGTTATCCGGTTGATACCCTTCAGGTGCCTTATAAGCTGGAATTATTGTCTTGCTGAGTTGGTAAGCAGAATCCGCTAATAAAAATTGGCCTGGGATGCATTTCCCCCTATGTCATCAGCACACATTACATGATAATTAGTTGCAACATGTCAAAAGTGAGGGGAATACATGTCAGGTGACATGAAGATAACTCCAAAAGCAATTCAGGTCATAAAATCAGTAGAAATTGATTCAACTCTCTGAGAAGGACAAAGGGGCCATTTTTATCATTGTAGAGTATCACCAAAGTAATCATGGAATTTCAATGGTTGTTATTAAATGTCACCTGACATGTATTCCCCTCACTTTTAGCATGGTGTTGCTTAAAAAACCAACTTACCTTGGTCAAATAAATTTTAGGATTCTTGTGCAATTCCATTTGCTTGGAGACAAAAATGTCTGCACATGAGCCCGGCCATCCAGTGATAAATTTATTACAATTTCATATGAACTGCACGTTGAGGGAATACATTTTTTTTCCTGTCAAAAAAGACCCCACTGCTATACCCGGGCCATTGGAAAATCGGAAAAGTTGACCCATAAACAAAGCCAATGCAGCCCTTGAAACCTTCCTTCTTCATAACGTCAGAGATCTCCTTCCTGCGATGTGAATCCAGCCACTTGATATATTTGGGGCCAAGCAATATAAATGCCTCAATGACTTGCCGAGTAACCTTGACAACTGTTCCACACCCAACATTGAGGTTCCTGGAAAAACCACCAATTTACGCAGAATTGCCACTTGAACCTAACCGCTCCAATGTCAAAGCCAGCTGATGTGCCACTGGAAGTTGCGGACAGATCCCACTGGGGATGAACACATCATGGTGTTTAATTTACTCAAATAAGTACAAGAAGCCCATTTTTGAAGTGTGAATTGTTTGCTTGAAGAGATAATCGGGTATTTGAAACAATTCAGCAATATCAATTTCCTCATGGATGTTGGGTTTTGGGTGAGGGTTGAGGTACCGGAATCTAATGATGGCTTCAATCAGATCAGATAAGTCTGCAAGGTCGCTGAAGAATTTTTTGTCAAATTGATCTTGAGACTCAATGATAGGCATATCAGTGAGTTCAGTGTCAAGGTAGTCATTGAATTCAATCATGTAATAAAAGAAGAGGTCACGGAGGGTTTGCTGGCATGTAGATAATTTTCCCATGAGTGTGGTGGTTGGATGGTATGTTGTGTGGTGGATGATGGGAGTGTTGTGTGGTTTATCAGAGTTTGAGGACTTCAGATATGACTTGGCAAGTGGCCTACGTGAACTGGCCTACTGATGGCTTTCTGATTTGAAAATAAAACTTGCTGAATTTATAAATCAGCAAGGTTAAAATGGCCTTATGTGAACTGTCCTATTGTTTTAGACTGGAGATTTTCAGGTATACAAACTGTCAATTCTTTTTATTTATAAAATTTTATTCTTGTTTTATAGCTTATTTATGTGTTTATTTGTAATGAGAGGTAAGAAAAAAAACATGTCACTCATGTGACTCATCCCCAGGACCCTTCAATTTTTGGATTCAAATCACATCCAGAAAGCCCCTCTTCAGCACAAATACAATCCTGTGCACAGATGAGTGCCTCCAATTTATCCAACTTCAAGCTACTTTGAAAGTCTTTGAGAACCCTCCTGCCAGTAGAAAAAACTGACTCCAATGCAATAGAAGTCATCAGAGTAATAAATAATTGCTTAACCAGTGTTAAGAGGGTTGGCAAGTGGAGAGAGTTAACTCTCCATCATTCAAGCAAGTTGAATGATGGAGAGTCAATTTTGACCTTTGGTTCTTGGAGATACATGACCAACTCACCAGTTGCCGAGGGAGTTTTGCCACTTTTCTCCCCTGCAAGGTATTTCTTGAAGTGTTCCTTGTTGTTCTCTTCATCTGTCATCTTTGATTTAGAGCTCTTGATTTCCAATGAAGGCAAGCCATGGTGTTTTGTGCTGGTATTTTGAGCTTAAACAATCTCACTAAACCAATCATAAAGCAGCTTTTTAGTCGAATTGATTTGTTCCTCCACATGATGAGAATTTTTCCCATCAGATAGCAAGAATTCCAGAAGATCAAGCTTAGATGCTGGTCAATTACAAGGGTGATGGCCACTGTAAGACTAAAAATGTGTTGTGAAACCCTTTTGATGAATTGAGAAGGGGATGGATGAGTTGCAAGCTCTGCCCTTCTATGCTATCAGAAAACAAGACCACCAAGATTGATTGGAATTTTATTGATTGTGATAGAGATGGTTTGAGATGGCTGTGGAAAAACTGAGATGATATATATGAGAGTGAGTGAAGGTTGATGATGATGATGATGATGATGATGATG
This sequence comes from Puccinia novopanici, assembly GCA_004348175.1. NCBI lineage: Eukaryota > Fungi > Basidiomycota > Pucciniomycetes > Pucciniales > Pucciniaceae > Puccinia > Puccinia novopanici. The sequence goes on from SMGU01011029.1 coordinate 6,322, forward strand.
ATGATGATGATGATGATGATGATGATGATGATGATGAGATGAGTGGTGATGAGTATGGATGAGGAGTGTTGAGTGATGAGATGTGTGATGAAGAATGAGATGTGAGGTGTGGGAGCAAGTGCTTCAACCAGGGATTGAACACAGGTCCTAGTGATGGGGGGTTATAGAGTGAAAAATGGGGTTGAGTTTGAAAGGGGGAATAGCCTAATGGTAAATGAACCTGTTAGACCTAGGTCTTGACCAGGACTTGAACCAAGGGCCTTATGAAAGGGTTATGAGGGTTGCAATAATAAATATAAGGGCTCTAGTAATATATGTGAGGGTAACTGTGATATTAGGGATGATCAAATATAGAAAATCCACAATTAGAAACCAGTCAATTACCAAAAAATTATTTCTTCATTCATGGGTCCTAAGTGGTTGTTGGTGAAGAACAAACATGTTTTGAAAAAGGTGGATTTTTGAAAACCCGTCAATTAAATAATAGTAGATTTGGTCATACTTGATACCCCCTACTAAAACTATAATATTGAGGGGCTAATAATATAGAGTGACCAGAACAGATAGTTTTTATAGGGGATAAAGACTAGTAAGGGTATGTGTAATAGGCTGATACCAAAATCTGGTGAGGAAGGGGGGAATGACAAAAAAAATTACAGGCTTATGTAGACAAGAATGAGGGATTTTGGCTGGCCTGGTTGCACAGCATTGAGGGATTTTAGCCAGAGTGAGGGATTTTTGCTAAACTTGTGAGCCTGTGCCTCTAGAGTGGCAACAGGACACAAGATTGGTTGTAGATTTTGTGTATTTCTGAGAAGAAAGAACAAAACATTACAGGGCTAGAAAGACAAACTTTTTAAGGCTCCGATACTCAACTCAGAAGAGGAGGAGCAAGCTGGAGTGTGACAGTCTCCTCTGGATAGAATCAACAGAGGGTCTTGGTAAGAGTAGAACTCTTTTGGGAGACCAAGTCCTGATTTCTTTAGGAAGTGAAGCCAAGGATCTTTAAGAGGAAACCTATGTGGTTTGTTTGAAGGATAAAACCACAGAAAACCAGAAGAGAGAAATTAGAGAAGGATAGAAAACAAGTAAGTAGCAGAGGAGTGGTTCAGAGAACCACTCCTCTGCTGATTCAGAGAACCAATCCCAGAGGACAGAAATAAGCAGAAAAGAAAGATTAATAGGAAGATGACTTACTGTTAGGAGGTGATGACACTGGTGAGTGGGAAAACATCCTAAGAGTGAGGGATCTGGGTGTCCTGGGTGATCTGAGTGTTTCTGGTTGTTTCTGGCCTAAGGTTGAAAATTTTCACTCAGTCTGGTTGATGGGGTGACCACCAAATTGGATATATTCAATTTTTTGTCTAGCTTGAAAATCCACTAATTTTCAACCTTGAATATATCAGGCACACAACACAATTATACCACACCTCATGTTCCGTACATGGGTAGAAAAAGGAGGAGAATGTCATGAGAAGCAGCAATTGAATTTATAAAAATTTCTTGTGAAGATGAAAAAACTCTTTTAAGAGAAAAATTAGATGATGTAGAATGAATAAATTCATTTACACCCCTTCTGGACAGGCTTGCTGGCTCTAAGGCTGACAGTAGAAAGGGATGAACTCTTTCACCACTGCACCCAAATTTCAAGTGCGCAATCCGCCTTGTGCAAACATTGCCGACGTCCACAGACTGCTCTGAAAATCTGTGCGCATGAATTACGAATGCCTTTTGCAAGCTACAACAGCTCTGACAAGCTGCCTTCAAAGGATACCAAAATTCAGACAGACACCATGAAACACTGCACTCATGTCTTGTCTTTATTTCTGATGGAGTGGGCCTGATAAGCCCAATGTCTTCCGCTTGACTTGAGAGAATCCAATAATCAGAGGCAGCCCTATGGACATTGCACTTTTTCCTTTAGACATGGTTTACTTTGCAGTCACACTCAATGAAACAGATTGAAGCCTCTAAAAATTTGAGCGTCATGGGGTGAACATCCTCGTTCAGAAGGCACCTAAATCAGTGCTTAGGCGCGACGGATCCCCCGAAAAAGGGAGTACTGATGTAGGCTGGTCTGTTCTGCTCTGAACCAGATAAATGTGAAGAAGGAAGTAGGCTCTGTTGACTTCGCTTTAAGAAGGATACAACCCAAGGATAGATTGTGATAAGGGAAATTGATCCGGATGGGTAACAAGCAGAAAAAAAAAGTTAAAAGTGAACGGTTAAAATAGACAAAGCCTGGTGAATCGAGTCACAGGCTAAACCACTGGGATGGAGCAATCCTTGCTGATGTGACCAGATTGACCGCACTAAGTTGGACCAGACGTTTTGGCGAAGAGTTATTCGAAAAGGCAAGAAGGGCAATTAATAAGGCGGTCCTTCTTGGAAAGGTGGGTCAAGGGGATCACACTTACAGAGTAGCAGTTCTTAGCCTGAGGACGAGAGCAGTCCCGGCTCACATGCCCCACTTCGCCGCAATTGAAACACTTCTGGTCTCCGGCGCAGTCTCTGGACAAATGACCCACACCGCCGCAGGTCTGTCATACGTGAGACACATAAGATGAGTATGATTTTGTCATGATGCTAGAAGAAAAAAATGCTGATAAGAGTTGACCGTACATAGCAGGTTCTGCCTCCTCCTCCGCCGCCTCGTCGTCCACGACCGCCCCCATATGACTGATATCCTTCTCCGGCTTGGGTGCAGTCACGAGAGTAGTGACCTTCTTCACCACTGGAAAAAAAGGACCAACAGGTTCCGTCCATGAAATCAGATTATCTTGTCCTCCCAAATTATTGAAGAGAAGTGGGAGGGTTGATAGATTTGGCGAGTCTTAAGATTTATAAGTAGCAAAGTCCATCCCGCCTTACCATTGGGAGCACTTGGTTTTCTGTTGAGAACAGTCACGACTCTGCATCGACAAAATCACAAATGTAAGGGAAAAAAAATCAACCACTTTTGTCTGATTGAAAGGGGGCAAGACTCAGAAAAAAGAGTACTGACTATGTGACCGGAATCACCGCAGGTGTAGCAGCTTTTGGGCACAGCCGGATTCGTGCAATCTTTGGAAATATGGCCATCGCCTCCGCACTTTTTTTTTTTTTTGGTTGGGAACAAGGGGGGTGGGAAATCGATATATCAGCTGGAGAAGGCGGTTGAGGACGTGTAACAGAGAAGAAAAAATTGAGAACGTACGTTGTAGCAACTTCGGGTGCCTGATTTGGGGCAAGCAGCAGCCAAATGGCCGCCTGGTAGAAACCGAGCGTAATTGCAGCATCGGGAGAGCCGGGCGATATCTGAGCAACATGTTCTGTACTTCCTGCATAACCTTGAGATGACGAGGACTTACCTACACCGCAATTGTAACAGCCTCGGTTCATAATTGGATGTGGATGTTATTCGATAAAGCTGCAAGTTTGATTGTAGGAAATGTGGGGAGGAAAGCAGTAAGTAAGATATGCCCGGAAGGCTAGAGATCAGAATGCGATAGGAGTCGAATAAGAAACAACCTTTCTCGTGGATGATCTGGGTCGTGAAGGAAACGGTCTTCGTGAGAAAAAGTGTTCCTCCCGGGTGGCGACCGACAACATTCTGCCACACCCCGCCCGCGCCTGGAAGCCCTGTGCGCCGGGCGCCGCCGGTACTCGGGACGGACATGCAGCGCAGCCTGCGCAGTCCGGCAGGAGTTGCGCCCCGGAAAACTGCGCGACCCGGAAAACCCACGCTTTCTGCATGTGAAGTTTTGCTTTCATAAATAAAAAAAAAATGCATTCATGAAAAAAAAAAGCAATGGAAAACACGGATGAGGCAGAAGAATCTCTACTCCTGTTAATCAAAAATTGAGACCGTGTTTCTTAGCGTCATATGACGCGTGTAATATTACACAATTTGTACAGTCACCTGCCAGAAATTTTTGGTGGGGATGAATTGAGTTTTTATCTGTGTGAAAGGTTGGTGAACCTTGCACCTACACAGTGCACCGGTTCCTGTGATAAGATCACATAAACCAGCACATCAACAGCCATTACCACTTCGAATCATCCCATTTATCTAAAGTAAGTGTGTTACGTTGTTTTAATACAATTAAACTAATCTTTTTTTTTCTTTCTTTTTTTTTTTAGATGACCCGTAAACGTCATCTTTCCACCAAAATGAAAGGCAAAATCATCGGCATGGCCACCGCTGGGATGACTCACACCTCAATTGGACACAAGCTTGGGATTGGAAGGACAACCATCTCGGCTGTTGTTTCTCGAGAGGCCGCTCGCGGGACGGTTGCCACGGCCCCCAGAACAGGAAGACCTCGGAAAGCAACTGACCGAGATCTTCGCCAGCTCCGATCGGTCCTGGAGCATAACCCTCGGATGAAGCTGGCCGAGGTTAAGGACCAGCTTGTGCCGTTGATTTCAACTCGCACCGTCGGCCGTCGTGCTCATGAACTCGGTTTCAATAACCGAGTGGCTGTCAAGAAGCCATTTCTCAGTGACACACACAAGGAGCGATGGCTCCAATTTGCAAAGGAACATGAAACTTGGACGGTCAATGAATGGAGGAACATCCTCTGGACCGACGAATCGTCTTTTGAGATTGGCAAGAACAGTCGACAGGTTAAAGTCTGGAGGGACTCGCACTCAAAATACGAGGCCAGGAACCTTGTTCCGACCTTCAAAAGCGGCCGTGTTTCGACGATGGTGTGGGGTAGCTTCTTTGCCAACAAGAAGGGTCCGCTGGTCGTCGTCCCCCCTGGCCAACGCAAAGCCATTGACTTTATCAAGAACATCTATAAGATGCATTTAATACCTTTTCTCACTCGAGTCGATCCCAACCACCGCCTCACTCTGATGGAGGACAATGCTCCGATTCACAATGCCCGTGCCAGCAAAGCGTTCCTAGCTGAGAAGTTGATCCGGAAAATCAAGTGGCCAGTGCAATCCCCAGATCTCAATCCAATCGAAAACGTCTGGTTTATTCTGAAAAGCAGTATTCAACAGCTTTATCAGCCCCGGACAGTGCCGGAGATGCACGAAGCTCTCCAACAAGCATGGGCCGACCTTCCCACCTCAACATTTGACCATCTTATTGATTCCATGCCAAAACGAATTTCGAGCGTCATCCAGGCTGAAGGAGGTGCTACCAGATGGTAGATTTTTCACCTCAAGATCAAGAAAACACAGTAAGTGAAAAAAAATAAAAAAATTAAAAAAATTAAAAAAATTAACTTTTTTTCTTTTTTTCTTTCACTGCAAAAAAAACTTGATCAACTGCCTGCAGTTGACATTCAGCATGCTCCAGCCAAGCTGCCATCCAAACTCCACATATTTGCATATTAAGATTTTTTGGCACAGTCACTGTGCAATGTGCACAGTGACTGTGCATCCAACCTTGGTTGAATCAATATTGGAGAAAGGTTTGAGTAACACCACAAGCTTCATTGAAGTTTCAGCATGTCAACTGCAGGCAGTTGAGAATGTTTTTCCCACAGTGTTTTGTATTCATTCTTTCCAAGCCTTAACGCACCCCATCCCCATTTTCCCTTTTGCCTAAAAAAATTATTAAAATTTTTTAAAAAAATACAAAAAATGTTTTATTTTTTATTTTTTCTTCTGTTTACTTTGAAATTACAAAGCTTGTGGATCCATTTTTGCCAGTCTCCATTGTGTTTGTGTAAAAAAAATTGAAGTTTAAAAATATTTTTTTCCCATTTTGGAGCTAGAAATTAGAGTGCCAAAATTTTTTGTCCGGGCACTGTACATAATTTACATATTATTAGGGGTGCAATGATTTTTAGCAGTATGAGCATAATGATTCAATGATTGTGGTGAGGGCATTGCAATCATATTGCACCATGCCAAAAGTGAGGGGAATACATGTCAGGTGACATGCAGATAACTTCATAAATAATTCAGGACATACACTCAGTAATATTTGATTCAACTCCCTGATGAGGACAAAGGGGCCATTGTTATCATTATGCAATATCACAAAAGTAATTCTGGAGTTTCAATAGATGTTACTGAATGTCACTTGACATGCATTCTCCTCACTTTTGGCATGGTGTTGCTTTGTTTGTTAAACACACAATCATTGAAACTCAGGAAAAGTGTAATATTATGTGTGTCATATGATGCTAACAAACATGGCCTGAGAAATATCAATGTTCTTGGAGTAACACCAGTAGTATACTAGTCAAGATGTAACTTGAAACACCATTGACACTCTATAATTTAATCTCTTCTTCACATCACCACAAAAAATATCGTGTTGCTTACTAGCAAGCAACATTCAGGAGCTCAGACTGAGTCTAGGTCCAAGCTCCTTGCAAAACTCCAGTGCGCAGTGACTGCAAACAAAGGAGTGCCTCTGGAAAGGGAGAGCTTCAACTGGAGCTTCCTCAATGTTGGTTGCTAGCAACCAACATCCAGACACTCATGGTGCAACTTGGCCACCTTTTGAGAACCAAAAAAAAATGTAATCAACTCAGCATGATTCTTGGATTCCTTCATGAGCAAATCAAGATCAAAACTTTTCCATCCAGAGATGAAAACACAATAGAATTCATTGTGTGTCTCAATGAGGCATGCACAAGGGGAACATTTCTGGCACTTTTCTAGAAGGTGCCACAAAAAGTACAAAGAATCCCTTTGTACTATTTATGGCACTTTGAATGCAAGTTCCTAAATTTTCCCCTGGTGATGCATGTTCCAGGATAGAAGGCCAATAATTCTATAAAAATCACATCCTCTGATTGTGTTTCCCCAATGGATCAAGGATGCACTCCATCAAAAATTGAGCTGAATGAGCTTGCAACCAAGACTATTAGCTGTAGTAACTTTCTTGTTGAAAAAATAGCAACAACAAAACAGCAACAAAACAACAAGGTATGAGACAAATGATATTCAAGTTTTGCAAGAAAGAGAAAAAGGTGGCTTTGCACATAAAATTTCTGGAGGACTTTACTGGACACATGGGTCTTAAAGTAAGACCTTGAATCTGCCATGCCAAATTGTTCATTGGATTTGGTCTTCCAATAAAAGGTTGAGTTGATCATACCTGTTGGCTGCTGAGATGGGCAATCCTGGCAGCTTGTCAGAAAGCTGTGTCCAACACAAGGTTGGACAAATGAGGCCAAGAATTCATTGGACCTGCCTGTTGAAGAAATCACCTCTTATAGTGATCCATATTATCATTATTAGTCAAGTCTATTTGCTATGGTGACCAGCAATGGAGAAGTTACACCAGTGGTAACTTCAATTAATAATAACATAACAAATTATTGAGAGTTACCATTACATTTATCTGTAACACTCAACCTTTTTGTTGAAGTTGTTGTTTTTTATTTTTCTGCCCTGGAGTTATGTTACTGTTTCCTCATTGTCTTCTTTTGGAGATTTGAAGTCACCTCTATTATCACAGAGGATAACGATGGAAAGAAAATTGACACTCCAAGCTGTGTTTATAATAGTAGTTTCTATTCAAGTGAGGGCAGAGGAATCTTGTCTCCAAGGCTGTGGATGAGTAATTGCTTTAGCCTGATGGGACAGCGCGCAAGCACTGCAAAAGCATCCTCCTAGACTGAGACAGCTCAAGCT
>SMGU01011032.1:0-16985 GCA_004348175.1 Puccinia novopanici
TTTATTATTATTTATTATTGTTTTTTTATTATTTTTTATTATTGTTTATTACTTTTTTTATTATTGTTTATTATTTTTATTATTTGTCATTATTTGTCATTATTTTATTATTTTTTATTATTATCTTTTCAATTTTTTTTCATATTCAGTCTTTGTGGCTCTTTCTCTCTAACCTGCTTTGTTTTCTTATTTTTCATGTTGATATTGAATATTGTAATTTATTTTTTGATTTATTTTTTGATTTTTACAAGGATAAATAACATTTTTTCCAATTTGCAGTTTAGATTATCACATTGAGTAGCTTGCTAGCTTCCCAATGATTATTTTTAACTGTTGCATTTCAAAGGGTTTTTTTGACAAATAAAAATAATGTGCTCTTAAATCTTGTCCGGGCACTGTACATACATCAGAATAGTGTAAGATAATGATGTATCAAACAAAAAAAAGACTGCATGATGCAGTGTACATGAGGCTATTTAATGTTTTTAAGCTTTGTTGGACTTTTAAAACAGGTTGAAAGGTAAATGATGATGTTGTGATTGTTAAAATGTAGCTGATGGTGGCAAAGGAGATATTGTTGATTGACTGTAGCTTCTGATCCAAGGGGTTTAAGGAGATGCCATAGATGATGACCAGGGGTAATTTGGGACATATATTCAATTTCTGCCATCAGATTGTGTGATTTGTGACCTCACCAGGGCTGTTTCCGTGGGCACTTGCATGCAAGTGCTTTCACTTCACCTCCTTGAATAACCAGTTGGTAACTTGGGGATATAGGTCTGAAGTACCTTACAAGTCAGGCTGAACTCAGGATGAAGTTGGTTGTAACTGGTGTTGATGTCAAGCTCAAAAATCAACCTGATGTGTTGCCCGAGTCAAGCTTTTATCATCCTCTACTCATCAATAACTTAGATCTTCATGACACCTGACAAAAAATAGGCCATATTTTTGACTCCTCTAATTTCTATTTAAATCAGATTTCAAGTCTCAAAAGAATGTTTAGGATCATAAGGAAAATGATGTCATTCATGCTGCAGTCTATATGCGTTGCCTTGAAATGCTAATGGCTCAAATCATCTTGGTCACCATTTTATGAACTTGAAATTCTTTTTTGATGTTTTGATTGCATTGAGAATGTGGATAAAATCCTTGCTATTGAGCCTCCATCAATTTATAAACCAAAGTCTGTTAGAGATTTGAAAACAGTCATCCACCAGACACCATTCAGTATTAGAAGTCTCAATTAGGGGGTTCGACACGCGACCCCCCCCCCGACGTCGACCCGCTGTCGACATGGGTCGCGGAACGAATTCTCCGTCGCAACAGAGGGTTGCGGGTCGAATTTGAAAAATTCAACCCGCAACCGGTCGACCTTCCAACTCCATTGGGGAGTTGGAGGGTTGCGATAACAATCCACCCCCCCGAAAGGGGGGTGGGTCGCGCAACCAAAACAGAAATAAAAAGGGGGGTCGCGGAACAAAAAACCCCGTAAACCCGAAACGCACCCCGCAAAACCCGAAACCCCCGGGGTCGCGCGCCAAAAATGAGTTTCCACCCCCCAGGTGCAGGAAAACTCAGAAATTCTGCAGTCAACTTCTACCTCACCACCGCCACACCAACCCACTAAGCCACCCCAAAACCACCAACCATCAAACAACATCACCCCAAAACCACCACCCATCCAAACAAAACCCTCCGAAACTCACCGAAATCTTCAAAAACCCAAACAAACCAAACCCCCCAAAAATCAAGAAAAATGAACCCAAAATCAACTCAAGCCTCCTCAGGCCCCAAACCCCATGTGAATCAACTAGCAAGTATCAACAAAAGCTCCAAGAAATCAACCAACATCTCAGTGACACCTACAGCAGCCCCAACAACTCTGAAGATGAAGAAGACAACAGCCCAAACCCCTCTGAACATGAAGAAGATGAAGCAGAAGAACAAATTGAAGAAATCAACAAATATGAACATCTATCGCGGGATGACGGAAACGGTGGCCGACTCTATGACTTGCCTGCTCCATTCGACCGCGAGTACCCATCAAAGGAGGCCATGCTCTTGTCAATCAAGGCATTTGCGCGGACACACGGCTACGTCATTGTTATTCGTCGTTCGGACAAGGACAAGAGAATAGTATTCAAATGTGACCGGTATGATTATCTCATTATCATTATAAATGTCTTTGGCTCATTCTGTAATTTTCAATTGTCATCAGACCACTGATTTTTTTTTGTAGGGGTGGACATAAGGAAGACAACAAACGCAAGGGAGACCCACGTGATCAAGCAAAGTTCTCTAGACTCATTGGTTGCCCTTGGGCTGCGCATGCAAACTACAACAAACGATCTGAGCGATGGAATTTTATCTCGGACTTGCGCCAGCACAACCATCCACCTTCCGAAGATCCTCGAGCTCACATTGAAAACCGCCGTCTCACCCCAGCTCAGTATGAAAGAGTGAAGAACATGACAGATTCTGGTGTGAAACCCGCCGACATGCTACGCCTCCTGAGAACAAACAAAGAAGATCCTTCCAAAAGTATTCTGGCCACCATAAACACTATTTATGCTGCAAAACGAAGAGCCAAACATGAATCACTTCGAAATCTCAGTCCGCTTGTCCAACTCAAAGATAATCTCACCGAATCAAATTATACCACTCAAGTCAAAACTGATTCGGAAGGCACACTCAACGGGTTATTCTTCTGCCACACTAACTCACTCGAACTCCTCCAAGCATACCCCACCATATTATTTCTAGACAGAACATACAAAACCAACCAGTACAAGATGCCCCTCCTTCACGTTGCTGGCGTTAGCGGGAACAACAAATCGTTTAGCGTGGCTTTCTGTTTTCTGGCGGAAGAAAATATCGAAACCTACACTTGGGCACTCGAATGTTTTCACTCGGTTATATCAGTTCACAACATCACTTCACCGGAAGTCTTGATCACGGACCGCGAACTGGCTTTAATGAATGCGATTGGCCAAGTCTTCCCCAACTCAACTTGCATGCTGTGCACCTGGCACATTGAAAAGAACATCCTCACGCATGCTAGTCGGTTGATCAAGGACCAAGATCTAGTTCACAATATTCTCAGGCACTGGGCAAAGTTAATCGAGATTTCAACACCCAGCAAATTTTATTCATCTTTTCCAGATTTTCAGCAATTTATCCTAGAGACTTTGTCGAATACGTTGAGAAGACCTGGATTCCGCTTGCACCCCGGTTCGCCAATGCTTGGACTAAGATGGTTACTCATTTTGACCATTGAACCACATCCTGAATCGAATCATCCCACTCTTACATCAAATCCCATCTGCTCAATTCTCATTCATCTCTTGCCACTGTTTCAAAATGATCACCATTGCTCTGGAATCGCAACATCACGAAATCATCTCCGAATTCCATAAACAGAAGATTACTGCTCTGCAAAACATTCACTCAATTTTCACTGTGTCATGGAAAGATCACCAACTATGCTCTGCGAACAGCCCATGCCCGATATTCTCAACTGACCCGTGAAGATCCTGGAAGATGTCAGAATATCAGGTCCTGAAGTCCGCTCACATTCTCATTTAACCATTTTGAATCAGCTGTACCAGCTTTTCTTTCTATCTGCTGTACCAGTGGCCTTCTCCAATAATGTCATGCTTATAGTTCCTGTAGGCAATGCTTGTACCAAGCACTCTGTTCCCACAACTTGGCCTCCTTCTTAATGTTGTATTTAACCATCAGTAGTCTGCTGCATAGTAATTCATCATCAAGTCTGAGCCCTATTTTCCTTGAACCATCCTACGCTCCTTGGTCCAATCTCTAGTCCCAAGATTGCCCTCACCTTCTCAAAATTCTCAACCTAAAACCTTGACAGAAGATGCCATAATGCCATGTCTAAAGAACAGGAATTCCTTGCAAACACCGAATAGCACAGTTGTTGAAAGCTGGTAAGCGCATGGAACCTGAAGAATTTCACCCCCAGTGGCACTTGAAGGTATGGCTCTTTTTTTGTCCAGTATCTGAGAAAACTACACATGAAATCTGACTTATTTATATTTTTTTTGTGTATATTTCATTACAATTTTGTGTCTATTTTTAGCTTCTGAAACCTCTGAATTACTCTATGGACGATGAAGCGCAGGAACGCATTGACAAGATCAAGACTTCTCTTGAGAAAATGAATCCATCTGATTGACAAATCCATCTGGACTCAATTGATCGACTCATTGAAGGCTCTGCGGCTCTAGTTGATATCAAATTGCCCAAAGGTGCTCAAACAACCTGTGGACGACCATCTGCAGCCTCCAAGAAGAAGAACCTCAGAACTGAACCTCGTGAACCATCTCAGTTTGAAAGAGTTCAGCCGAAACGTATTGCCTCAGAGAAGAAGGATCAAGATTCCAAGAAAATCAAGGTTGAGCCACCCGAAAACTTCCAGTCCGTTCAACCCGAAAATTCCTTCCCTTCTTGAAGCTCCCCAATATCTCAGACATTTCCCTCCCATGATTCACCAATACATTGAAAAAATCTTGGAAATTGAAGCTGATGGACACTGTGGATTCCGAGTCATTGCCTGGGCTTTGGGACGTGGACAAGATGCTTTCATGGATGTGCGGAAAGAAATCTACAGAGATCTTACGGGACGATCAAAATTCTACTTGGATCAAGGCTTCCTGGATGAAATCGACAGAGTGGCTCACAGAATACGATTTGAAGATTTGGGACCTTGTGATATTGATCACTGGATGAGTATGCCAACGACGGGACACCTTATGGCTGAGGTTTACGATAGGCCAGTCTTTTACTATGGTAGATCTTGGAGTCAAACGTTCTTCCCATCGACCACCCCCCCAACAACAATCCACCAATATTCATAGGACTCACAGAAAGCCGGAATTTTGTGGTATTGAAGATGAAGGATGAGGAATTATTCCTGCAGCTCAATTGGAGAAGAACTGGGAAGAGATTGCTACTCCACAGGCAATGGAGTGGAAAAATAAGTATGCAATGTGTTTTGAGTTGACTCAGAGGATTAAATTGGAGACTGGTTTTGATAAATTACTTTTTAGTTGTTTTTTATCTATTATCTTCTTTTTTTTTCCTTTCCTCCTATTTATTTATTTTTCTTGATTTTCTTCAAAAAAAAAAATCAGTTTTTTTATTGTTTTTATTTTGTTGAAAATGATCAGAATTTTGATTTGAACATTTTATATGTTTGAATTAAAGAATTAAGAGATTTCATGTTGTGTAACTCCACCTCGCCCAATCTTTACTCTTTATGCCACCTTGGGGCTTGCGTCTCTGTTATTCTTGCAGAGTTTATCTATTTTTACATTTTCATGTTTGCTCAAAAAATTGTATGATTTTTTCCTTTAAAATGGTGTAATTTTGTGTTGATATCTCATGAATTGTAGAATTTATGGCCTTTTTTTTATTTCTGCAAAAAAAAAAAAAAATTGGGTCCGCGACCCTCTCTCACGCTTGAGAATTGGTTGCGCGACCCACCCCCCGGCCCCGTTTGGGGGATTTGACCCGCGACCCTCTGTCGCGACGGGGAATTGGTTCCGTGACCCCTGTCGACAGCGGGTCGACGTCGGGGGGGGGGGTCGCGGAACGAAAGTGGGGGGGTCGCATGTCAAACCCCCCTCAATTAATACTGAAAACCGCAATAAAGGAAGCTTAAAAACACCAACAGAACCCTCCCATATGACAAAAATTTGGTAGCAAACCAAACTTTGCACATGGTTCAGTCACCTGATTCATCTTTTCAGCCTGGCTCTAAACTAACCTGACGGTGCAATTGATCATATCACTGCACAGGGAAAGCTGGAAAGAAAATAAAAAAAATTGGTTTGGCTGAGTCAGTTTCCAGTTGGTCTCTCAAACACCCACCCACACAAAGACTTGGAAGGCCAACCAAGTAGCCTCTGTGAATCAATCCTCTCCTTTTCCTCCTCCAAAGATGATCCAATCCTGCTTCTATTCTCCTCCAAGCCTGTCTTAAAATCTTTGAAGTCTATCATGTTGAGTTTTTTCCTTTGCTTTTTCTGAAACGACAGAGCAGAAACCCCTCTTTCTGCAGCTGGCATCTTGTCATCACAATGTACGGCTGTATGTTTGGTGACAGGGAAGACTCACAGCCCTCAGAAACACAGGTGTCACAGAACCACAAAATTCTTTACATAATCAACCTTATTTTTACTCTGTGCTGTTCCTCAAAGCACTTTGATTGCATTATGAACAAGGGTTTTTTTTATCTTGGTGAAGGTTTAATGTGATTTCGACATGACATGAAGCAAAGTTGTAACCAAGTTACCAAATAGTTGTAGTTGACTTGCAGAGGATATCAACTGAACTTGGGAAAAACTTCACCAACAATCAGGGAAAACTTGTGCATGACTTACAAACAACACATAACAGGTATCAGCTCAGTTTATGACTGAGTTAAGAGAAAGAACTTGCATGCAAGTGCCAACGAAACAGCCCTGGTGCCTGTTTAATGAAAAATGAAGAAAATAATAGAAAATAATAGAAAATGATAGAAAATAACAGAAAATAATAAAAAAAAAAGGGGAAAATAATAGAAAATAATAGAAAATAAGAGAAAATAATAGAAAATAATAGAAGAAGGATTGAAAAAAAGATTTTTTTAATTTTTAACATTTAAGAATATCACACCAGCTCTTTATGACTCCAAAGATCATTTCAACAACATTGCAGGTACTAGAATGGTGCAGGTTGTAGAGTTCTTGGTGTGTATTCTGTCTAGAGGAGATATCAATTTTAATTCAAGAAGTAGCTGAAATTTTTGAAAATGCTAATCACTTTGATCCTCCAATTACATACCAATCCTTCAGGTCCTTGGTTGCTCAATAAGGGATGAAACATGAATTACTCAGAGGGAAGCCAGCATCCCCAAGCCCATTGTAATCTTCAATGACAAAGATAGAGCTACATCCCAGATCCTCCCATCATGAGCACTCCCTTCCCACCCAGGCATGATTTAAGTGAATTACCTGTTGAAATTACATACCGCCAAGGCATTCTGAGATAGATATCCCTTCTGGTTGATGAATCATTTTTGATCAGGCACAACAACTTGTATTTGGCTGCCGCCAACTTCCCCAACACAGTCATCAAATTAAAGGGAAAATTTTGGATTTGATTGGATTTCAACTTGCATATCCATGTTCTTGTCTGGTAGAAATATATAGTTATGAATTAATTCTAATTTCTTGGATCAATTTGTTGATCAAAAGTGAAAAAGTTGAAGCAGAGCACTGGAAATTTCCTGTAGCATTTGGTGTGATAGACACGTTATGAGAATGTATAGCAGCCTCTCCAACTTCTTTGTGGCATTAACATGCCTCAAATCATAAAGCACTCCATTTTCTTCCAATTTCAGTTTGAGCTTCATAAACGTGTGGATTTTCATCCTCATATTTTTGAGAAAGGCCGGTGATTTGGATTGTTTACCAACTAATCCATCCACATTGCACCGGTCAAGATCAAGATGTGCTTTTGTATTGGGGCTTCTCCAGAGTTGATCCTCAGTCAACAAATACATCCAAATGAGTATTGCAATTCTGCTATTCTGTGAGGAAAATTGGTGGCCAATTGAATGTTGGTGATGTTGGTGTTGAACAAGATTGTTGGAGCAGAAATGTGGACTGCCAAATGGTAAGATCACATTGGCTATCTTATTATGCAACCTGGCCGCTGATAGTAGACAAGTTTGGCCCACAAGGAATATCTATCTGGGTTCAGTATCTTCCCATGGGCAGATATTCTCCAAAAATTAATGGATATTGGTCTTATGACCAGCCAAACAGGAACTTAAAAGCCAATAAAGTTCCCCCTAATTACACTATTTCCTTCACTACTCCTAGAGTATCTCATTTTCCTGCTGCAGATACCCTTGCCTCCTCTTTTGAGCTTCCAATTTGCCTTGAGCCATTTTTTGTGAGTACCTCTCATTGTGTGCACTCCTATACACCTGCTCTCTTCTTTGATTTTCAATTGACCTATTTTGGTCATCTTAATCCCATATTGATTCTTCACAAACCAGTTCTTCCATAAAAACTTCCAACAATATCATCTTTTTGTCATGCCCTCCTCCTTTGCCTGCTTTCCGATTCATTTGGGACAGTTATGAATTTGTGCCTCTTCCATTTAAAAAAAATGCCCCAGAATCAATGTGAAACCCATCTCATAAATGTTTCACAAGGCAGTCAAAATTACATAATAATCTGTTCAGTCCATGATATATAGCTTCCTTCTCCCTCACTCTTCTAGCTCTTTTGAGGCCTCACTGTATTCCTCTAAAGAGCTAGGTATGCAACCCACTTCTCTTTATCTCATATTTTGATTTATTTCTCATTTCTACTTCTGATTATTCTTGTTTTAGAGAGTCCTGACTTGATTCCTCTACAAAGCTTTCTCTTTGAAATCCATCTTAGGTTCTATAAAAACTCTCCTAGACTCTGTCTATTTCTAGTCCCACCTTTCTTAAGATTCAGTGAAAGGTATGTGGCCCTTACACTCACTAGTAGGAAGATTCCAGGCAGAGATGGGCTCCAGCCCCATGCAGATGTGATGGGCTTTGTTCAAGGAATGCAGGTAACAGTCTTCTGGAATTATCAACACACACATCACAATCCCATCACAACAAATGCAGCAGCACATTAACCAGGAACCAAAATCCTGGACCAGGAAAGCCACTTAATTTCTTTTCAAAATTGAGTTTACTTGCCCCACCAATGTCCCTATGATAAGGCACTCAACTCCACAAGCACCAGAAGCAGACCATCAAATGTGGCTTCCAGGCTCAGTTAAACATCAAACACCACAAGCAGACCAACTCACTCATAAGAGTCAAATGGTGGTTCTGGGCCCACAACCACAACCCTTATTCACATGAAGATATGTGAGCTTTTTACTCCCAAAAATTTTCAAACAATGTCTCACTGAGAAGGTAATTGCTGGAATTGGTTGGAAATCCATACACAGCCTTGAGTTTTAACATTGCCAGATATTTTTCCACTGCCAAATTTTTGACCTGAAAGTATGCCATCCACTTCACTAAAAAGCACTCCCTATCCCCACAGTAGGATAGGCTAATTGTGACGCCAGGGGCACAAAAAATAACTTAAAACTGTGTTGTGAGCCTGTGCCTCTAGAGTAATAGCCATTGGATCAAAGGTAAACTATGGTTAAACCCAATTTTGAAAGAAGGAATTCACTGATTGTTGAAGTTTCAATCTAGTTACTGCTTGGCAAAAATTGCTAACACATCTATGTGAGACTTCATAACAGCATTGGATGCAAAACCATCACACAAGCTGTACATAAATACTTTACTCAACATAAAAAACACATTAAAAATGTGTAATTAGCTTGATAGTTAGAGCATCACTAATGAATGCTGAGATTTTGGGTTTGAGTGTTAAGATTTTAAGATGAGATTTTGAGGCGGAGAGGGAAAATCTTGAGGGACTAAGATTGGACCAAGGAGCAATGGTGGGTCAAGAAAATAAAGCTCTAATGTGATGATTTTATTTCACTGGCAGGTAGCCAGAATAAATAGAAAATAAAAAAGGCTGAAAATGTGGTAGAGACCACAGACAAACATAAGCATATGCTAATAATTAAAATTAACATATGGAAGAGGCATTGTAACTTAACAATGGATAGAGGCACTTTAACTTAACAGTGGAAGAGATTGAGAGCATTACAACTAGTAATGGAAGGCATAAATACATCATTGATGGACAGAGAGGGGCATCATAAATTAATGATGGAAGAAGAATGACATCAAAGGTTTGATGGAAATAAGTGAAATGGGGGGGGGGTTGTGAGTGTAGGAGATATTGATTGAGATTTGAAAAGAGCATGTGAGCAGAGAGAAAGTCAGAATTCTGACATTGAGACCCAACATAAAAAAACTTCCTTTTCACTTGTTCAACACTCATGAACTTTATAATTCTCTTTCAGAGCTTCAGGCTTTCATCTAATGGACTCCCACTTTTCCTTCCTTTCCTCTCCCAAAAATATATCCATTTTTTCCTGTCATGATCTTCCCATTCAATCTCAATAATAAAGTTCTGTTTCCTTTTTTACTATCCATGTCCAACATGTGTTCCTCCTTGCCTCTTCCTTCTCCAGATCAGCTGCTCTGTACCTAGTCTATATTAGCTAGATGTGAATCCACTTTCAAGGCTTTCTCACAATCCTTGAATACACATATGCAGGCTGACCATTTTCAGCTTAAGAACTTTCTTGTAACTCTTGTTGTAGTTTAGTTAGCCAGGCTTTTGAATCTGGAAAAATGAATTGTCAATTTTGAGTGCAACATCATCATGCCACATTTACTTCTATCCTTTTTCCTGCTTTTATCCTCAATACCAGTCCCATTTCTCCACATATCCATCCACTGAGCTATAAATTCCTAATCCTCTAGAGAAATTCTATCATGTTTCAATGGATTTTTTATTGAAATTCTTTACCTAGAAATTGCCATTTCCAGTAATATTGAAAACTTCATTTCTTTCTTGTACCGTCCACTCATGTGCCTAGAATACTTGGATTTATTGGCTTCATAGAGGCTGAGAATTAGTATGACTTGATGTGAATAATAATACACAATTGAATTTTTTTTTTCTTTCCTTCTAATTTTTCACCTTTAAGAAGCACAATTGTGCACTAGGTCTATACACTTATCAATAATGTGGAGATTGCAATTAAATATGGTTTTCCATTGCGTTTTATATAATGTATTTCCTGAAAATAGCCAGTTATTTCTACTTTGATGTTTTGGTTATTGGAGTACACTTCTTCAACCCTTCTATTCAATATACCTTGTGGTTGATAAATTATAACCATCATACTTCATAGTGGGAATCCTTAATGTAAATAACACCGGAAAAATACCGATATATTTAAGAATGAAAAGAGAAATAAAGACAAAGAAAAAACAAAAGGCAAATACAAAGATCTGATATGTGATTGTCCAACAATAAAGGAAGGAGCTTCTGTCCTGGCCAATTGAGACAACCAATGAAAAAAGATGAAAGTCAAGGACAAAACAAAAAAGAAGAAGAGGGAAACAAACAATAACGTAATAAAAAAAAAAAATAAGATTCCGATGTTGTATTTACAACAGAGCCTGATTTATCGAAGCATATCACTGAATGTTTTTCCCCCAGTGGCCCATCTACGGCGATAACGAAAAAAGGAAAAAAGAACAGGATCTAAACGGGCGGTCGTGGACCAAAGCCTTGAGGTCCATAATTTCTAGAGCCCCCTCGGGATCGATCAAGGGATATATGGCTGTCTACTGAGTCTGAAATTTGAGGGTCCAGGTGGGGTGTTATTCAGGTTAGACGCGTACGGGTCTGACGAGAGGACTGAGATTTCGACCTGCATGGATTGTGTTTCCACGTTGAGGAGTTTGATACAACTCTGGCTCGATTCATGTCTGGTGGATGAGGTCTTCGTTCTGGTCATATTGCTAGGGCTAGATAATGAATTTTGTGACGTAGCATAAGCTGCAACCGGCTCGCAATGACACGATCGTGTTGGGCCTTGTGGGTCCTTGGGAACACGTCGGTAGAGGCTGATGTTGGGGTTGCACCGATATGCCTAGGGATACCGAAAGAATCAACGTGATCGACTAGCTCGATATCCAACGAGCAGTCTTTTGCTTTTGGAGCTGATATGGTGGGCAGGGGAAGGCTGTTAGGGAAAACGCCCATGAACAGCTCCATTCCGTTCAGCACGGCCATCGGAGTTGCCCAGCGGTGAAGGAAGATTTAAATGCAGACGGTCTCACGTCCTCCTCGGTTTGCCTCCCAACCATCGTGACCAGCGCGGCCGTTGAGGTACTGAGGGTTTCCGTGTCACCTGGCCCTGGCGCGGTGGGTTCATTTGGCTCTTACGGAACGCTCGAAACACCGCTTGAGATATGGATGATTGGGATGAGAGACGAGGCAAATCGGGCAACCTGGGCCAAGTTCAAACATGGGTGATCAGCTTCTTCAGCCCAACATACGACCCTGCGATTGCAGTTTGACAGAGGTGATATCAAAAGAGAGATGGGGCACCCACAGATAGGCCGAATGAGGATCAGAATCCGACTCTGTCCCCCAGGGACGTGGGGGTTCTGAATTTCGTGAGCCTCTAGGACGGCTAGTATGGTCAACATCGGATTTAGATCTCCAGCCCATTTTGCTCGCAAAATTACCCATGCTGGCTTCGGGTTGACGACGATGTCGGAGCTTGGTGCTTTGTTGAGCGCAGAGTTATAAGACAGTGCTGAGAGTTGTGTTGTTGGGGTGTGAGTTTTTCTGAGGTTTTGAAATAGGAAAATTTGTCTTTTTGAAAATACCAAGGTACCAAGCCGACTCTTCAAGTGTCTTCAAAAATGTAGCAAAAATCGAGTCCTACGTCTCTGCACAAAACACATCCGGGTGCAGTTACTGAAATGGTGAATCTATCGAATGTGGGCGTTTTGATTGATGCTATACTTGTGAATCAATCAGATCTCCATCCTGTTTGCTCGTAGGGCCAGCGGAAGGGAAGAATGCTCGCCAAAGACCGAAAAGCGATGATATCTAGCTTCCCAATGAACACGGAGTGAGAACTGGTGGACAATGTCAATGGCAAGTATGATACAACAGAAATCAAATAAGGCTGATGGAAGAGAAAAGAGGAGTGATGCCCTGCTGAGGACGAAAGGGCAGACTGGGTCTGCAAGAAGAGTTTGTAGCGTTGGTGCAGCTGCAGCCAAGCTGATTCCCGAGGGAAAAGATGACGAGAATATGATGGACACAATAAGCAAAGAAAGGGGAGAGCTGAAGTATATCCCCTAATACCAACACCTCTAGGACGGTGTGCTCATGATGAGGGAGCAACGCTGCACGATGAAAAGTGGTTGTCAAGATCGCGCGTTAGGCCGATGTCATGACGGGCCTTCTCTTCCGGACCTCCCATAGACGAAGATTATCTGCGCAAAGTAATGCGCTGTCTACTCTGAGGCATCCCACCGAGCCTGACCTGACGTCACAGAACCCGCCCAACAAGAAGCGGCGTAACGCACGGTCTGTTTAAGTCGGCGATTTGAACTGGAGAAATCCTCTATAACAAACCCCGGACGTGCCCCGCCGACAATCGGCTTGGTGTGCGAGCCGTCTCGAGCCGCGTGCGGCCCGACGGTCGCTCGTGAAGGGAAAGCCACCGCGGCCCGTAGAGCCATGCTAGCTTTAACCCAACCCCCTCTTTCGGGTCGGAGGTCGCCGCTTCGCGGCGAGTGACTGGCGCTTCGCGCCGGCCCTCCGATTTGGGGGGGCTTGGTGTTAAGCTAGAGAGCCATGGCTCTGGAAAGGTCGTTGCAGATGAACTAGACGAGCAGCAGCCACAATTGTGATTTGTCGTCAATGCCTTCATTCGCCGCATTGAGATGGGATGGCGAGTAGTAACATGGCCTCCATGTCCCCCCTCACAAATTTGTTTCCTTCTTTCTTTTCTTTTATTTTTTTTGAAAAAAAAAAAATAATTAAAATTAAAAAGAAAGTATATTTTTTTTAAAAAAAAAAAAAAAAGAAGAAAAAGATTTGATTCTATATCACAAGAGAAGTCACAGAAAGAATGATGAATAAACAAAACAGAAGGAAATGTGATCTAATAAAGATTTAGGCAAGAAGCAGGCGGTGTAAATTAAGCAAAGTACTTGGCCAACTTGCGGCCTTTAATTCTGAGTACGAAGGTTTTATCAGAAGGGAGAGGACGAGAGAAGGCGGGGGGGATATGATGAAGGGCGAGGTGGGGATACTGATGGGAGGAGAAATACACGAGGAAGCGTTCTTGTGGGGGCTCAGAAGAGGCAGGTGTCGATGAAGGAGGCAACCTTGGGGTGTCCTGTTGCGCCTCCACTCCACCGACTTGGACTGAGGTCGAAGAGCCAGCTGTGGGCTCTCTTGACGAACTATCGTGCACTTCGCCGGGGGACGTATGAATTGCCATCTGGGCCACATTTCTGTCTGTGCAAGGGGTTGTGAACTTGCGCGAGTCGACGGATGGTATAGCAGCAATGTCAGTCGTTTGAACATCCCCGCGACCATCACGATTCTCTGATGTGTTTGATGCGCGCGAGTTGAAGGAATGCCTTCTTGACTGGCCCTTCGTAATGCCATTGACTACATTAGCACCCCGTCTCCCATCTTGAAGGTTATCTGACAGTCCGCAGTTCGTTTGGGGGTGAAGTGACCCAGCTTTCGAGACGGCAAAAGCCATCATTTCGGGATCTTGGTTTGCATCTTCTACAGGCATTCTATCGGGGGGATCGGATGGATGTCCAAGCGATCCATCTCGCAGGGAAACGTTTGACACTCTGATGTCGTTAGTCGCCGGGCCAGCCTCTGGTATATGAGGCAGAGTTGTTCCTAATCGGAGAGGATTCTCCCCGGCTACATTGACCTCACGCATTCGAACACGTGATCTCACGTCCGCAGCTTCGTGGGATATCTCAGTCTCTTGGTTATCGTCTATCTCTTGGTTATCGTCTACGATCGATTGGTCAGCCATGCCGGTTTTCGAAACCGAATTTCTTGAAACCAATCTTCGTTGCTTTTTGGAACCGTCGGTCGTAGCATCTGTCACCTCGTGATTTCGAGTGGCATCACTTGGGATCGCCTGCAATGAGTCAGCAGTTGTCGTGGACTGCAGAAACCCAAGCCACGGGTGCAAACAATTATCAGCCGGAAATCTCATTATCCAGGAAGGTTCTTTTTTTTAAAAAAAAAAAAAAACAAGACTCTTCCGGTATGACTCAACTGGCTTGAAAGGCATTTTAGACTGCTGTTTCTTTCTCCGAGCTTTGATTGCATGAGATGGGCGTGATTTTCCAGGGTGAGGAATGGACACGTGAACTGGAGGTTGATGAAAACTGTCAATTGACTAGATAGAGTTTTAATTCAATCAATGTTGGGTTTACCTGAAATAAAAAGGTAAGTAAGCGATCGAAAATTGAGAAAAAGCGGAGGGCAGAGAGGAGTGGGCAGACCTAATGAATCCAAGTCGGCAGGATTCTGTGGCATGCTCTCTTTCGGAACACCTGAAGCCAGCAGCCTCGGATCATGGGTGACGCGTAGTTTGTTGACCAAGAAGGCCCATTGTAGCTGCGATTCTGGACGATTTCTGAGGGCGAAATCGAGGAGATATAAGTCACGCGGATTCTTGGACTCGGTATGG
Source organism: Puccinia novopanici (assembly GCA_004348175.1). NCBI lineage: Eukaryota > Fungi > Basidiomycota > Pucciniomycetes > Pucciniales > Pucciniaceae > Puccinia > Puccinia novopanici. Next base: position 15,247 of record SMGU01011032.1, read on the forward strand.
GACGTCAGGCGTGCCGCGGGGCAGGAGACGACGGAGCCGATTCGGAACGTTTTTTTCGGCAAATCCGAGACCACTTTGAGGCAGAGTTGCGGCTCGAAGAGTCTTTTCCCATTCCAAGACGTGTTGGCAGGCGCATCCCAAATCCAGCGACAGCCACCCAAGAAGAAAGTGGGGTAGCTGAGCTCCCCAAACGTCCTTTTATCTGCCTGTTGATCCGATTCGAATCTTTGCATGATCTCGGAGGATATGTAGACTAGGATGGTGACGTCCCGATCAGATGCCTCGGCCCAGACTGGCTCATGAGTCCCCCATCGATGAGGGGAAAGAAACCGGATGAATTGGATTTTCGATGTCCGAAATGGCTCTAATGGAAGTGCACTCAAAGAGGGGTCGGTCTTGCTTGATTCAACATGGTGAAGTGGTCCCTCTACCACTTTCTTGACTATCCACGGCCGTACTTCATCCATATCGAAGGTGGATGTCCTAGGAAAAATTCGCGAGCTCAGTATCGTGCAGTTGCTATAAGGATGTAATGCAGACCACAACGGGGTCAGCCGAGCCTGGACACGTGCTTCAGAAATGATGGAAACGACTTACGAAAGTCACCGCGACCCAGATGTGGGTTGGTTTGCGGCGACCCCGTCGGGATGAGCACGCGCCACGCGAGCGAGAACGGGCTCGTCCATTTCCGGAGTCAACATCGCCACCGTGCACACACCGAGCTTGGCTACCCCCCGACGGAGTGGAGCAGCGCATACCCCGGTGTAGGAGTACACTACGGGGCCCCGAGCCCCTCCACCTGGTGACCGATCTCATCGTAAAATTAGAGTGCGCGGCGAAGGAGAGATCACCAGCCTTGCCAGTCAAGACAGCTCCAATATATGGGTAGGGTGATGAGGTTGGCAGTGTGTGTTTTGAATTCGGTAACCAGCTGTTGTATCGTCATTTCTTACAATGTCCCACCATTTCTGCTTTTTTTTTTGTCATAAGAAATGAGGATGTGGGATGAGCATGAAGGAATGTGCACAATTGGGGGACCGTCAACAAACCGACTTCCAATTTCATCATCTCATTAAAAGTAGCTCAACATTAAGGCGAGCCTCACCCAAGTCTCTGAACCAGTGAATATTCTCAAGCTCACTGAAGTTCTAGATGCTTACTGCAAAACATGTAAACGTTTTCATATTCGCACGGGGATTTTTTGGACACTCTTTCTTTCAGGTCTCGGGGTACATGATAGATGTGGACTTTACAACAGAAGAGGGATTCATGACAAGTCGTTATTGAAGATGAAATTTTTCTTTCTCTCTCTATCTCAAGTCACGGCGGCTGGATGGATAACCCATCTATTCAAGATCTATAGCTTGGCTTTTCCAGAGTTGATGATTTGGACGAACTCGGGCTTCAAGGAAGCTCCGCCGACCAAGAAGCCGTCGATGTCAACCTCGCGAGCTAGTCAGAAAACCAAAAAGATCAGTGGTGACCCCTACAATTGGTGATAACAAAGTAACATACCTAGTTCTTCGCAATTTTTGCCGTTGACGCTTCCACCGTAGATGATACGGATGGAATCGGCGGTTTTGGCGTCCACGTTTTTCTTGAACCATTCGCGGATAGCTTTGTGAGTCTCTTGAGCTTGTTGAGGGGTGGCGACTTTGCCGGTGCCAATAGCCCAGACGGGCTCGTAGGCGACCACGACACGATCCCACGATTGGCCGTGTTTGGCGAGTCCCTTCTTG
>SMGU01011038.1:0-22084 GCA_004348175.1 Puccinia novopanici
GGTCATCCATCCTTGCCCCCCGCCGGAGTAGCCTCCTCTAACAATCCTATTGATCTAGCTCACACAAGCAAGCCAACCGCACTATCAACTCAGTAGATCAAAGTGTTGCATCCACAACAACCCTAAAAGCTTCACACATCTCTGAATCACTTCATTCTGCTCACGAGAAGTTCGTTGGTTCTGCGCTTCATTCAAAAGATTCAACTTCGAAGCTACCTGCCTCAAGTTTGCAAGACCCTTCCCATTCATCGACGTCGACCAATCGCTCTTCACTCTCCCCTCAGACGCATCATCACAAGCCAAGCTCCATAGTCCCGGCCTGCTCCAGATTGGCCCCCGTTTCAGCGATCTCAGTAAATGATTCAAGCATCTCACCTCCCTCAACCTCTACTCATCTCAGAAGAGACTCTTCAAATTCTTGCAATCCATCGTCCATGGCCACATCCGTTGGTCCTTCGGCCGCAACAAGCATCCATTCTGTATCCTCTCTTGGGCTGTCACAATCCGCAATTCCATCCATCGGTCCATATTCCTGCACAACCGGAACCTCCAGGTCATCATTCCCTCAACCACTAATGCCCCTATCAATACCCCGGCTCCTCCCCTTCAATCTTCCGCTGAAGTCGTTACACCCCTATCACCAAGCTCGACTGCCCGAAACACAATGAATTCTCTTCGTCCAGGCTCCGGTGACCGCATCAACGGCCATTACACCGCCAATCCTCTGTATCTGCTGACTGTAGCTCATGAAGCCTCTTCTCGAATGTCGCAATTGTCCAACCAACGAGAGTTACACCAGCGTGACTCAATGGACGACGCTACAGCTACCGCTGCTGCTGCCCTCACTGGCCTTGGAAGTAGTGGCGGAAGTCGGTACTCGTCGCCTGGTCCAAGCATCAATCCAAATGGCATTATTAATCCACATGTGATCAACAATATCCAGACCGCTCAGTCGGCCATGCTGAAGCATGTCGACGGTGGTTCATCAATCACTAGCCCCAGCTTATCCTCCCAACGGCCCAACCCATTGTCCGATTCGTCTTCTATTCGTCCCGGCGTTATTCTTTGTTCAGACTCCGGTGTGCCTCTCCTATCATCTCATCACGATTCTCCATTTGCAACCGACGCAACCGGTGTCCACAGCCTCAACAGCTTCCCTCCTCAAGCTGGATCCTCATCATCTAACTCTACTTCCCACATCTCGTTTCCGTCGAACTACCCTAATTCTCACATTGGGTCCTTGGTACCCATGAGCATGCCAGACACTAGTTCTGCCCCGCAATCTGTCTCATCTTTTGGCCTGTCAGCAACGAAGAAGAAGGGAAAAAAGCGGAAAGAAAACGGTCAAGTTGCACCAGAAGAATTCCAGCAATGTAACATGAATGGTCATGACGCTGGTCAAGCACAAGTGCCGACGGGCGAGTTGCAATCGTCACCATCTGTAGCCAATTCGTCCCTGTCACGCAGTGCTAGCAAAGTTCCTAGAACAGGAAGACCTCTTCACAAATCCAAGAAACTGAAGAAGTCCAAGCCTGACGAGAGCGGGGATGATTCTGACTCGCGAGACGGATACTGGGGACAGAGGAAGATAGAGCATACATGAAACAACAAGGCATCGAAGATGGCGAATCATCGGGCTACAATGGTAATGCCCAAGCGGGTGCCAACTATGACCCTGACCATCCCCCTCCACCTGCCCAACCCTCAGCAAGTGGCAAGCCCGAGACCGAGGAAGAGAAACGGAAGAACTTCCTTGAGCGAAACAGACAGGGTCAGTTGTATACACCTATTTTTTTTTCTTTTTAGCTACACTCAGCTGATGTAGCTTCATGCCTCGTATTCATTGCTCGTTTACAGCCGCGTTGAAATGCCGCCAGAGAAAGAAAGCTTGGCTTGCCAATTTGCAGACCAAGGTTGAGTACTTGAGCACGGAAAACGAGAGCCTACAACTGACCATCAATTCGCTTCGAGAAGAGATTGATTCATTCCGGAGCATCTTGGTATCTCACAAGGATTGCCCCATCACTGTTGGCGGCGGACGAGGGGCGACGACGACGATTGGCGAGCTGGTGGGGCGTGAGCCTGGGCTGGTCGCCGCCAGTGCGGCCGCCATCCTTGCGCAACAACATCATCATGATGCCCGTGCTGTTCTGCGTCATCCCCAGCCCCCCAACTCGATCCATGGCTCTGCCCAGCTACCTGGTGCTCTCACGTCTACCAATGGCACCATTGTCCCGTCTCATCATACCCCGCACGGTACCGTCACATCTTCGTATGGCTACTAGCACCCCTCTCTTCCCTGCCATCCACCGTTTCTCTTTTTTTTCTCACTTTCCTCGTTCTTCTTTTCTCAATCTCTCTCAGTTGCATCTGTTATTGTTTTCCTTCTTTTATAATTCTTCTTTTTTTTTTTTTTGTGTAGATTCGTTCCTGCTGCATCTTCATAACTTGTTTTTTTGTTTCTTCTATTTTTTTTGTTTTTTGAACAAAAAGCACAAATTAACATACACATTTCTTCCTGGACCAAAAGAAAAATGTTTGTGGAGAGGGGTGTACAAATTCACGGTCTCATTTCAACTATAAATGCTATATCATATATTGTTTTTTTGTTTTTTTATGAAGTTTTCATATCTTGATAAGTTGGTGGTGAGAGCCTCCCCTGCACTTTCATATGGCTCTTTCTGTAATTATTCGTCTTAGCGATCCGGCTCTGTGTCGCCGAGTCTTATCACTTGTGGGTGCTGCACTAACCCTTTTTTTTTGCACGCGCTGTGAAGAGCTTGGGTGGTTTCTCCGAATGCAAGCCATTATATGTGAAGGTGCTTTTGAGGAAGACTAAGTCGCTGGGAGATAAGCGTTGAAGCTGCAGATGCAGCCAAGAGATTTATGTTTTATTTAGTCGTCATATGTATATGACAAGTACCCAGTACACGTAAAGCGCACCGGCGTGTTGGGTAGGTTTTTTTTCTTTGCCACCTGACCCCTACCCAATAAAATACCCTGAAGCATACGGCAGGCATGCATGAGCGACATCCTTGAAGGGTAGCACACGGGTGATTTTAGAGCATGCGGGATTTGGGGAACCTCGCGCACATTTTTTGGACTTCCCCCCCCTCAGCCTGCCTCGCCTCCGAACTCTGCCCAGCCAAATAAACCCTTACACACACGGGACCCTTACAAAAATAACCGACGTAATTTTTTCTGTCAATATCGTTATCACACACATCTGCGAAAAGTCTCCGACAGTGACAGAATCGATGGTAGAACTGTTTTCAAAATGGACTTTTCGAAATGTTTGACCGTGCTCTGATCGGCCCGAGCAATGTGTCTATTATTCCTCCATTTTTTTTGCTCCAGGCAAAGCAGTTCTCGTAGTTTTATTGCGTGAATGTCAGGGCAAAAAAAAACCCCCAATAGTTAGATATAAGAGAGCCAGGAGGTGGATAACAAGCAGCTAACTGTGAGTGCTGCTTCTTGCCTGCTCCCAAGGGCAGATCAAGATGGCTGTAGTCGCGGAAGCAGCTACATCGCTTCAAAAATATATCTGCCACTTCCTCATGAATGTTTTCTTTGGTTAATCAGGATTGAATGAAACTTTACAATTGATTTTCAAATGTTTAAATGGATATTCTTTGAAGTTTTTTGAAGCAGTGCATTATATAGTAGTTGAGGAGTTACAGTGTTGTCAGCTTTGAGGCCAAATAGGCAAAAGTAGAAAAACAAATTGCCTGGAACTTTTTGGTGTTCAATCAGAAATATATGAAACTTTCTTGTAAATAAGATAATTTTTAAATGTGTGTGATTTGAATTCTTTAGCAGTATTTCATGAGTGGTTGAGGAGATACAGTGATGTCAGAATTTGAGGATGGGCAAAAGTAGGAGAATTATATTTTGGCTGTAACTTTTTTTTGGTTCAGCAGAATTTTTTGAAACTTTCAAATAAATAATAAACTGTTCAAATGATGGTGCTTTGAAGATTTTAGAAGGAATGCATGAGTGGTTGAGGAGATACAGTGTTGTCAAGTTTAAGGCTAAGTAGGCAAAAGTAGGAAAACCATTTTATGCCTAAACTTTTTTTGGTCCATCAGAAATATACAAAAATTTCAGTTCAAGAATATAATGATTTAATGTGATTTCTGATGTATTTTGGGCATTAGTGCATAAGTGGTTGAGGAGATACAGTGTTGTAGGGATTTGGTGCAAAAATGGAGACAGTAGGAAAGACATTTTTGCCTAAGTAGAAGGTTGATTTGAAACCTTGGATTGTTTGTTCAGAAACATCATTGATAAATAATACATGATTTGGATTCAATTTAATACCTCACATCACCCTGAACTGACATAGGACCATGTTAAATATGATGTAACATACTTAACATGGCCCTATGTCAGTTCAGAGTGAAGTGGGGTAGGAAAGTTATTCCAAAGCATGAATTAGTTTTTCATAAACATAATGGATAGATAATCCCTGCTTTGGATTCACCTTCCTACCTAACATCACCCTAAACTGACATAGGGCCATGTTAAATGTGATGCAAAATACTTAACATGGTCCTATGTCAGTTCAGAGTGAAGTTGGGTAAGAATATAATTCCAAAGCATGCATGAGTTTTTCAGAAACATCATGTATAAATAATCTATGCTTTGGATTCACATTCATACTCCAAATCACCCTGAACTGACATAGGGCCATGTTAAATGTGATGTAACATACTTAATATGGCCCTATGTCAGTTCAGAGTGAAGTGAGGTAGTAAGGTGAATCCAAAGAAAGGATTATCTTTTCATAACCATAATGGATAAATAATCCATGATTTTTAATCATCTTCCTATGTCACTTCACTCTGAACTGACATAGGGCCATGTTAAGTACATTACATCACATTCAACATGACCCTATGTCAGTTCAGAGTGAAGTGAGGTAGGAAGGTGATTCCAAAGCATAGATTATTTATAAATGATGTTTCTGAAAAACTAATGCATGCTTTGGGATTATATTCTTACCCAACTTCACTCTGAACTGACATAGGACCATGTCAAGTATGTTGCATCACATTTAATATGGCCCTATGTCAGTTCAGGGTGATGTGAAGTAGGAAGGTGAATCCCAAGCATTTATTATCTATCCATGATGTTTATTAAAAGTAATCCATCCTTTTGATTCACCTTAATACCTCACATCACTGTGAGCTGACATAGGGTCATATTAAGTATGTTATCTCACATTTGACATGGTCCCATGTTAGTTCAGGGTGATGTGAGGTAGGAACGTGAATACAAATCATGAATTATTTATCCATTATGGTTATTAAAAACCAATTCATGCTTTGGAATAACTTTCCTACCCCACTTCACTCTGAACTGACATAGTGCCATGTTAAGTATGTTACATCACATTTAACATGGTCCTATGTCAGTTCAGGGGGATTTGAGGTATGAAGGTGAATCCAAAGCATATATTATTTATCCATGATGGTTATGAAAAAAAAATCCATGGTTTTAAATGAACCTTCTATTTAGGCAACAATGTTTTTCCTACTGTCTCCATTTTTGCACCAAATCCCTACAACAGTGTATCTCCTCAACCAATAATTCATTCCTTCTAAAAACTTCAAAGCACCAGAATTTAAAAAGTTTATCATTTATTTGAAAGTTTCAAAAATTATGCTTAACCAAAAAAAAGTTACAGACAAAATATAATTTTCCTACTTTTGCCCATCTGCAAATTCTGACATCACTGTATCTCCTCAACCAATCATGAAATACTGCTAAAGAATTCAAAGCACACACATTTAAACATTATATTATTTACCAGAAAGTTTAATATATTTCTCATTGACCACCAAAAAGTTACAGGCATTTGTTTTTCTACTTTTGCCTATTTGGCCTCAAAGCTGACAGCACTGTAACTCCTCAACCACTAATGCACTTCTGTGAAAAACTTCAAATAACATCCATTCAAACAGTTCAAAATTGATTAGAAACTTTCATTCAATCCTGATTAACCAAAGACAAGAATTATGAGGAAGTGGAAGATGTATTTTTGAAGCGACATAGCTGCTTCTGCGTCTACGACAGTCTCGATCTTCCATTGGGAGCTGGCAAGAAGCAGCAATTACAGCTAGCTGCATGTTTTCCACCACCTGGCTCTCTATACATGCAACTATCAGTGATTCAAAGCACAATGAAACATTTTGAACGGTCAATTTTGAAAACAGTTCTACCATCGATGCTGTCAGTGTCACTGTCGGAGACTTGTGGCGGATGTATGTGATAACAATATTGATAGAAAAAAGTACATCGGTTATTTTTGTAAGGATCCCTTGTACGTAAGGGTTTATTTGGCTGGGCGAAGTTGGAAGGCGAGGCAGGCTGAGGGGGGGAAGTCCAAAAAATGTGCGCGAGGTTCCCCAAATCCCGCATGCTCTAAAACTACCCATGTGCTACCCTTCAAGGATGTCTCTCATGCATGCGTGCCGTATGCTTCAGGGTATTTTATTGGGTAGGGGTCAGGTGTCTTTTGCATCCCCTGATGATGAAAGCTTGATAGAGTCAACAGGTAAAATAGTTCTCACGAGAAACGGCGAGTTTTTTTGATTTATCTAGTGCTTCTTGATTTAACAACTGCTCCACAACTCTTGCCTGCAACAAAAGACAAAAAAAAAAAAAGCGGGGCGAATGATGGGGGCTGCTAACCCCGAACTGTAGCAAATTCACTCAATCGGAGGCGCAACAAGACTGGGTGAAGATGCTGTCGGTGTTGAGTGGGGTTGGACGGAGGAAGGATTGAACGACCACAAATGATTCCCTCATTTGCACCCCTGAGACGGTAGCATATCTGTAAGAGCATCCACATCGATTGCGTTAAAAATCGCGCTAAGTCAAATATAGTGACACATCACTCCGCACCGGCATCGCTAAACCTGCAGTGTTAGCTATATCCTCCAAAAATTTTTTCTAACCATCCCTAAATTTAGGACCACTTAACGATGATGCTAAGGGTCATCTTGAATATGCAAAGGAGTGCGCATCCCCTCCAATGCTATCTATCTACATCCCCCTCCCTATAGCATATCCCGTAGGCCATATCCCTTCATCCAGCACACACACCTTTGACACACATTTATTGTGTGGACGTTTTTAGCGCAGTCGTCAGAGGTTAGCGTTGGGTTTAATGGTGACCGATGCGGAGGAAGACTCCTGTCACTGTGGGAAAAACATGCTCAACTGCCTGCAGTTGACATGCTGAAACTCCAATGAAGCTTGTGGTGTTACTCAAACCTTTCTCCAATATTGATTCAACCAAGCTTGGATGCACAGTCACTGTGCACACTGCACAGTGACTGTGCCAAAAAATCTACATATGCAAATATGTGGAGTTTGGATGAAAGCTTGGCTGGAGCATGCTGAATGTCAACTGCAGGCAGTTGATCAAGTTTTTTTTGCAGTGTGTCGCTATTGATCTTCAGTAACACTCGCTATTCTAGAAATAAAGTTAACTGAGCCGGTGCAGATGCTCTAAGCAGGTCAAGCAGCATTGCACATTCACCCGACCCAGCACCTGTGTTTGACCCTTGATGAAGCCCGTGTACCCAGCAAGAGCCCCGGTGTTGGCAGTACTCTTGGGGCTGCTCGTGTTGCAGGTCATCACGGCTCAACTGTGCCCCAAGTGCAAAGCTCTGGGCATCGAAACTATAGGCACCCCTGGCTAGTACAAAAGGACTCAGTGTGGGTAGAAGTTGACCTGTTTCCTCCGCCACGATGATCATGGGCATTGCGAATGGCTGGTCTCCAAGCTGACATGCCAGTGTCCCAAATGCGAATTCGTCTGGGTTGCCACCAGCTGCCCTGGGGAAGACCTCAATCATTGGATTGCCTGTCCAAGGGAACAATCATAAGTTGCAGAATGTGACTAATGTAGAGTGCCTAGACAAAAGTTTTTGTCACAACACTTTTCATTCCACAAGTTCAACCATCACAGTTAAAATCACAATTTCTGGTGAATCAATCCAAAAGAGTTTCAAATAATGATGATGAAGAAAATTTTTGGAAAAAATAAAAAAATCAAATTTGAGAATTTTTTTAGTTTTTTGCTGATTTTCAAAATGTTTAATATGCATTTGAAGCACCTAGAAAACTCAGAGAGTACAGCCTGGAATGTGATAAGAATGATAATAAATGAAAATTTTTTGAACCAAAATAGCAAAGCAAATTTAGTGGCCATAGAAACAGGCCTGAAAATTGAATTAGATCTGTTTTCAGTGCAAAATTTATTTTAATTCCAATTTTGGCCCTGTTTTGCTGGTCACTCAAGTTGCCATGCTATTTTGGTTCAAAAATTTTTCATTTATTATCTTTCTTTCACATTCCAGGCTGTACTCTCTGAGTTTTCTAGGTGCTTCAAATGCATATTAAACATTTTTGAAAATCAGCAAAAAATCAAAAAATTCACAAATTTTATTTTTTATTTTTTTCCAAAAATTTCTTCATAATCATTATTTGAAACTCTTTTTTGATTGATTCACCAGAAATTGTGATTTTGACTGTGGTGGTTGAACTTGTGGAATGAAAAGTGTTGCAACTCAGACTTTTGTCTAGGCACTGTACACACCTCACAACACCTACCCACCACCACACCACACCACACACCCCACAAGACCCACAATGTCCCCAGAAGCACCCCAATTGCTCACTCAAGCTACTGTTGACCCTCTCCTCCTTCAACTAACCCAGGAAATCCTTGAAAAAAATCTAATTAGGGGGTATCAAATATAACAAATCCACCATTAGAAACCAGTCAATTATCAAAAAAATTATTTCTTCATTAATTGGTCCTAAGAGCTTATTGGTGAAGAAAAAACATGTTTTAAAAAAGGTGGATTTTTGGAAACCCATCAATTAAATAATGGCAGATTTGGCCATATTTGATACCCCCTAATCAAGATACAAGGTGGGGTTTTCCATTACTAGTTATTTAATGAACTGATTCTCCTCTGGTATCAACTCCAAAGGCCACCCCCTAGTTAGGTAAGTTTCTGGGTCATAAATAACTGATTGATTTATCTTGTAAATTTGTTACCATCATGCGAAGGAGTCTGGGCTGATTGAGGCCCCAAATTTAGCATTGGATTTGGCAAGGTTCTTCCCTTTTTTTCTTTTCCTTCTGTTATTGAGCAGCTTGTTGGTCATCAAATATTTGTCAAACCATTTTACTGGAGTGATATTAAAATTGTGTTTGACAATTTTGAGGGGGGATAAGATTGATTTAGCCCATGGTATGGTGGGGAGCTGATGGTGCTATTTATGGTTGATGCATTGATCATGTGGTGAGAGAATCTAGGGATGGATGTGGTATCAAAAATTCTAGATTTGGTGAACTTACCAGTTTAGACTTAGGAGATGACAGGATTGGCCATCTAGAAAAATCTGAAACTCTGGCATTTAGGATTTCAGATTTAGATCTAGGAGGGCTTCCAGATTGACAGGAAGTCCTCCAGGACACATTTTGACAGATATTTGAGTTCTAGAACCACATTGGCACTTGAGGAGGGAAGGATACACTGCAACCTTCCCATGAGAAATTTACCTGATGATCTTCAGAGGGTCTGCTCCTTTGATGACTTTCTGGGTGTGACCAGAGTTGTATCAATCTCTTGGTATGGATGGAGTCAATGCTGGGCCAGATATGTTAATGTTAGTATTAGCACAGTGTGATTTTGCTAACAGCTAACGGGATAACCTGTTAGTTGTTTTCAAGAGCATGCTAAGAAATAGTGGGCTTGCTACACTGTGCTACAGCTAACTTAACTAAGTCCCTCCATTGTGGAGCCTCCAAAGTAGGGACTTATACATTATGTCATTCTACTCCCCCTAGACTAAAATATTTTGAGAGCAAAAACTCGTTGTTTTTTCTCCCATCATGTGCAGCTTCTAACCAGCTGAGATTCTGCCCATGGTCCTGCAGACCAAAATGTCCGCAGGATCCATTGGCTCAAGAATTTACGACTTATGATGTATCACATTGATCCCCTCTGCCACCTATCCTGTCTCAAAGGCACAGGAAGGGAGAAATGAGGTTTCTTGCCCAAGGCTGTATCCCATTGGCTGTACCACAATCCCGATTTCCAGTCATGTACAAAGCGCCAAGATCTTACAGACATTACAAATCTTCCATGATTGAGATTGTGCCATTTCTGCACCAGAATTTGCCATATCTCACATCCTGGCCATCACCATTTCTCTTTCATTATTACAAACTTGCCAACTGCTAAAATTATGCTAGAAATTGCAGAAGTAGAAGCTACCCAATCTAAGCCAGTCAGACCTTGGGGCGTCCAGCTTGCCAAAAAAATATTGGACATGAAAAACAATGCCCTACATCAACACGTCCACTTGGTTTCATCTAATTTCTATCAAGATGAACCAAAACCACTATAAGTTCAATCAGTTTCGGCGCTGGCACGTGGTGAGCACTGCTTTGTTAGGGCTGGGACTGGGTTTGGGATTGGAACTCATTTGAGACTTTCTATCTTAGCGCATATGGCATCTAGCTTGGAATGCAATGGTACTCACAATGATTTGGGGGGATCCATTGTGCATAGGAAAATTCACGGTGGAAAGTAAAAAGACACTGATTGATTGCTAGGAAACAAGACCAGACTAAAACAAAAATATCAGAAAAAATCGAGAGAAAAGAGACAGAGAAAAGAAGAAGAAAGCATACCAGTCAAATGGATTGAAAGACAGCAGATTCTGAGGACTTATAATGACAAGAGAACACGAGGAGCTAAAGAAATGAAGCAGACTGAGAAATAAAGTAAAATAAAACAGGAGACGCTTTAGCCAACAATTAAGATAGAAACAAGGAACATGGAAAAAAGAGAAGGTGGTAAAAAACAGCAAGATGTGGTTTTTGAATATGTTGAAGGACAACAGAGGACAAGTTTTTTTTTTGTTGAAGGAAAGGGCGACAGTTGGGCTAGTGAGTGAAAGATGGTGTTAGAGTGTTGCGAGATGAGTCTTGATATGAGAGTATTGTGCTTTACTGTACTTGAGCTGCCTAGAAGAATGAATGAGCCACGCTGAGCCAACTGATCTACGGTGCTTTTGAGCTGTTGATCTTGAGATTTCTTGACGAGGTTGAGGAATTCAAGAGACAAAAAACGGCCAGTACAACAGCAATTGAGTGAACCCTAAGCGGTATAGTTTTGATGACACACAAGTACTCAAGATAAGGTTAGGTTTAAGAAGAGGCCCCCCGTGCACGTAGAGAGAGACCCTGAAGGACAGCAGAGCAAGGGATTTTTAACAGCCCCCGTTGATTGTTGGCTAAAGAGTTGAGAGACACTTTTCTTGAAGTTTTTTAATTGAGGACAAGGGAGCCGCCTTTGTCAGAGAATCAGCCAACATTTCACTAGACAAAATTAACTTCACGCCAATGTCATTATTCTTGAATTTTTCTCTTAGACTTTTTATCTTGATGTCAATGTGCTTTGTCTTTGAGTTTGACCCAAAGTTCTTCAGCTTTTCTAGTACGCCTTTGTTTTCAATGTGAAACAAGGTGGGATCAATTCTTGTTTGCCAGAGCTCTTCAATTAAGAATGCCAACCATTGTCTTTCTTGCTCTCCATCGGATAGAGCATTCATTTTGGATTCTGTTTATGACATTGTGATGTTTCGCTGCTTTTTTCTGTTCCACATCAGAGGACAAGATTTCCAAAAATCTATTGAGCCACTTCTTGAAACTCTGGTTTCTTGATCTTCCACCCAGGTAGTGTCAGTAAAGAAGTTGATGTGATTGGCTTTTTGTTCCGGAGAGGGTTTGAGAAATAGAGAAAGGGCAGAGGTGCCTTTTAAGTACTTCCAGACATGGAGAACTTCCCACCAGTGAGTCAGTCCAGGTTGTTGGTTAAACTGTGATAGGATGGGTACTGCCGCTGCCAGGTCAGGGTCATGCCTGTGAAGGATTGGTAATTGATTTTCAAGTTGATGAATGCTTGATGGTCTTCATCGGGGGCAGAGTGTAGTTGAACAGCCGAAGTCATTGGAGTTTTAACTGGTCTGCAGTTGAACAAGCCTAACATCTCCAGTCTTTTAGCTATCAGGCCCGGTTGAGATAACTCAATTGTACCAGGTCCAAAGGTGAGATTCATTCCCAGTAAAGTGTCAGGGGAATGGGCAGTGGAATTAGGGAAGCGCTGAAGAAAGAGTTATTTGAATTCTTCAGTTTGACCAACCACTATGAGATCATCAACATGAAAGAATATGAATGAATTTTTCTCTTTATGAATGAAAAAGCATGTGTCAGAGATCAATGGACAGTAGTCAATGTCTTCAAACCACTTCGTGAGTGTTTCATACCAGTTTTTTGGTTCTTGCTTCAGTCCATACAGGGACTTGACAACTTTGAGGAACAGTGCAGTTTGTTTTGATCCCTTTGGTGTCTTGATGTAGATTTCTTCATTGAGAGGCGCAAAAAGAAACGCACTCTTCACATCAAACTGCCTCACAGGAAGCTTCAGATCAATGGCAAGAACCAAAAGCGCCAGTAACAACGGAAATTTGCCAGTTGGTGCAAAGGTTTCAATGAAATCTTCACAACATGTTTGAAGAAAGCCTTGGATACACAAGCGGGCCTTTGGTTTTTCCGGTGAAGAAGCTTTAGCCAGTTTAGTTTTGAATACCCAGGTGGAATTCAGGAACTTTCTGGGAGTTTTGTGTTGATCAATCCACAAGTTGTGATTCTCGATTTTGTCAAACTCATTATCAATGGTGTCCTTCCATTCAAGAGATTTTTCACTAGAAACTGCCTGTCAATAGGTACGAGGGTCCTCCAAGACATGAGAGTACTACTTGATCGGTTTAATTTGTAACGTCCTTTCCCTTAAGACTCTGCCTCCAGAGGTGGAAGGAGCATTTGATTCTGGAACTAGCTTATTGGCAACATCATCCTCATCTGAACTTGATTCTCCTTCAGAAAATTCAGGATCATGATATTCTTTGGGATCCATTTCCTCCTCCTTAATGTTGATTTCCTCAGATTGTGACTTGGTAGGTTCTTTCCTTAAAGGTGCCGGTTGGTCAAGCCTTTCTTTGGTTTTTTTTTGAAGATGGGTTCATCATGATTGGTGGAGATAGTCCCTCCGTTGGAGAATTCAAGAAATTTCACACTCTTGGAATTTACAATCCTCCCGTTGTCAAGTCTGATATGATAGGATTTAAGCTTAGCATTCAGACCTATCAGTTTCCCAAAGTCCCCCTTGGTTCAAGCTTGGAATTTTTTTTGTTTGCAAGGACAGCTACGGGGTTTCCTATTGGCTTGAAGAAGTCAAGGGGAATTGCAGATCCTTTGAAAAGTTCATGAGGAGACTTTTTGCTTCTATGAGTTGGAATTTGATTGAGAGAGAGAAAACAAGCACTCAGAACCTCATTCCACAGATTTGGTCGAAGTCCAGATTTGAGCATTACAGTCCTGAGAGATTCTATGACAGTGTGATTGAACTGTTCTGCAAGTCCATTCTGTTGAGAAGTATACTCATTGGAAAATCATTGACGGATGAGATTTTTTTGACAGTACCCTTCTATCTCAAAGTTAACAAATTTGGTCCCTCTATCAGAATTTAAGACACTGGGATAATATCCAAACTGCTTGGCTTCAATGTCAATCACGTAGGATAGAGATGAAAACACGTTGGATTTCAAGACAAGAGGAAGCGCTGCCACAAATCTGGTGTTTGAATTGACCATGGTCAGGATATATTTGTGATTTTTATATGAAAGGGGATTTATAGGACTGATCAGATCCAAATGGAGCTCTTCAAAAGTTTTGGAAGCTGAGGAAGTTTGATGTTTAAAGGTTGCTTTGTTTATTTTTACAACGGCGCAGGACTTGCACATTTTGGAAGCTTTGATAGGGACTCCAAGTTTTTGACAAAGTTGGCAGTAGCTCACATTTCCGAGAGATTTGTGAAGAAGTTCTGCTGAGCTCAGATGTGATTGCAGATTTGTTGGCTCGAACTCAAGAATTGGAAGTTTATTGTTGTAGTGGCCCTCAAGAAAAAACTCATTGTTTTTGGTAATTGAAAAGTGATTTATATTGAAGTTGAGATTGCAAGAATAAAGAAGAAGATGACACAGAGACAAGACATTGACTGTAATTTTAGGAACATAAAGCACGTTGTGAAAAGAGATTGATTTTTCCTTGTACTTGACTCAAATAGTTCTTTTTCCTTTAATTTCCAGGGAGTTCATTTTGCTGCTGGTGTTGATTAAGCCTCCTTCTGTTTCATCTAGGTCAGAGAAAAGATTGTGATCAGAGGTCATGTGAGAAGACAATCCCGAATTGAGAATGAAAACTTGAAAATGAGTTGATGAAAATGTTGAAAAGGTGCTGACTTGCTGTTCTTCCTTTTTCTTAAGAAACGCAGCACACTTTTTGTGAAAGAGGGACCAGCACTTGTCGCAAGTGTGAGTCTTGGAATATGGGTTGTGTTTGCCTGGAGTACACTTTTGGTTGTTGCTCGTAAACATAGTCGTCCCTATGGTCTTGCCCTTACTAGCAGATGACACCTTCAGCTCATTAATGTGGATTTCGAGATGTCTAAGGAGAGCTTCCGGTTTAATGTCTTCTCCATTTCTGGAGTGAGTTATGCTTTGTTTGATATTTTTGAGACTGCTTGGTAGTCATCAAATGAGATCATAGGTGACAATGTCTTTGTCCAGGTTGATACCTACATCTTGCATCTTAGTGATGGAGCTTCTGAATTCAGTGACAAATTTTTTGATGTTGCTGGCATCAAATTTGATGCTGGCGAATTGATTGTAGACTTGAGCTTGGTTAGAAGGTTCCGACAATACAAATCAATTCAAGATGGCTTGCCAAAGTAACTGAGTGTTATCTTCATTCTCCGAATCCACAAGGTTGCATTGGGTTGCAGTGGAGAGTTTCGACAAAATGATGGCACAGATGGTGGTGTTATCATTATCATCAAGCTCTGGAGAGCCGTCAGCCATTTGCTCCTTGATGCCGCCTAACTTGAAGAGAGCATTGATACAAATTCGCCAGCTCAAAAAATTTTCCTTGGTTAGAATGGGGATTGCCTCAATTGTTGTTTTGAGAATAGTGGAGTTGATTGCATCCATTTTTAATTGATTGTGTCTGGTCTAGTTTCTTGTGGGGTAGAGTCTTTGGTTGGTTTGACTGTTAATCGTAAAAAGACAACAATTGATTGCTAGGAAACAAGACCAGACTAAAACAAAAAGATCAGAAAAAATGAAGAGGAAAGAGACAGAGAAAAGAAGAAGAAAGCATCACTGTGGGAAAAACATGCTCAACTGCCTGCAGTTGACATGCTGAAAGTCCAAGGAAGCTTGTGGTGTTACTCAAACCTTTCTCCAATATTGATTCAACCAAGCTTGGATGCACAGTCACTGTGCACACTGCACAGTGACTGTGCCAAAAAATCTACATATGCAAATATGTGGAGTTTGGATGGTAGCTTGGCTGCAGCATGCTGAATGTCAACTGCAGGCAGTTGATCAAGTTTTTTTTGCAGTGCATACCAGTCAAATGGATTGAAAGACAACATATTCTGAGGACTTATAATGACAAGGGAACACAAGGAGCTAAAGAAATGAAGCAGACTGAGAAATAAATTAAAATAAAACAGGAGATGCTTTAGCCAATAATCAAGATAGAAACAAGGAACATGGAAAAAGAGAAGGTGGTAACAAACAGAAAGATGTGGTTTTTGAAGATGTTGAAGGACAACAGAAGACAAGTTTTATTTTGTTGAAGGGAAGGGTGAAATTTGGGCTAGTGAGTGAAAGATGGTGTTAGAGTGTTGCGAGATGAGTCTTGATATGAGAGGATTGTGCTTTACTGTACTTGAGCTGCCTAGAAGAATGAATGAGCCATGCTGAGCCGACTGATCTAGGGTGCTTTTGAGCCGTTGATCTTGAGGTTTCTTGATGAGGTTGAGGAATTCAAGAAACAAAAAATGGCCAGTACAAAAGCAATTGAGTGAACCCTAAGTGGTATAGTTTTGAGGACACACAAGTACTCAAGATAAGGTTAGGTTTCAGAAGAGGCCCCCACGCACGTAGAGAGAGACCCTGAAGAACAGCAGAGCAAGGGATTTTTAACAGAAGGGCACTGGCCTTTATGCCCAATATTATGAATTGCCAAGATGAAGCTATGAAATCCTACAGACCATATCATGCTAGGTATGGATGATTGTGAGACAAGTTCAGGATGGAGGAAAGTGGTTGCTGAAAAATACTGGTGAGCCACAACAGGAGTGCGTGGAAGTTGATCTCATTTGATTTTCTGTAATCTGTTGATGAGACAGATTTGTAGAAGAAGGTGGAAGAAATATAATCTTGTACTCAAGTGTAAAACCAAAACTGGGCAGGATGCCAGGTTTGGGATGTCATCCTACAGGAATGTAAGGTTGATGAGGGAATGAAACACACCATGATAATAGGCCAGATTGAAGGCTTCAAGAATTTCTGCATGAGATGGTCGGGGGAGCAGTGATACTTGTGTCAGTTTGATTATAAAAAAGTCCCCTGCAAAATTCAAATTACTTAAAGAGTTTTAGGCAAAATGGCTGGGGAATTGATTTTAATAATAAAATTTTAAGCAGACATATGTCTGAAGAAGTACCGAGTAACTCAATCAGTGGGGCTTAAGTGCCACTGCAAAGAGTACTTTTGTTGGGGCTCAAGTGCCAATGAAAAGGATCAAGTTTGGTAAGGACTGATGGTTTTTTCTTACTCTAGATGGGTGCAGCTTAAATAGACTACATACAAGTGGTTGAGTTGTGGTTGTATATTGAATCAGATTAGGCTGGTAGAGCAGAAAAGGGTTTAGGAACGAGTGACATGTTTGAAGAAGAAAAACAAGAAGAGACAAGATCAGGAGTGAACAGCCAGATTTTCAACATTAGGGGTTTCAACATACCTCCAGGTGGGATCCCAGGTCGAAAAATCAGGAATGGGAACCCCTGCCAAAAGAAATCACCTGGGACCTGTACTTTGAGTCCCCTGGAAGCCAAAAATTCCTGACCCTCAGTCAGAGTCAAGGTCACCTGATTTTTCAGGTGTGGATTTAATCAATTTTTGACCCACTCATGTCTTTGTTGGGGTCCCGTTTCTGTACTTCAATTTTTCTCATGGCTGTCAATCCAGCCATGCAAAAAAATGTGAACAATTGAAAAATGTTTGTATGAATTTTTATTTTATTTATTTATGTGCCTAAAACATTCTGCTACGCTACGCAATAAAAAAAATCTGCAACGGTTATTGGCTGTAAGGAAAGGTAAGTTGATCATCAGTTTCTTCACTTTACACTGACTGATAAGCTAAGCTAATGATTTATTGTGGCTTACTTCAGATGGTACAATGCTCCAAGCGGAAGCTCCTGATTACGACACTGGAGACATCTGTCAAGCACAAAATGGTTGCCATGGTCTTGGCCATGATTGTGAGGGGATACAACGAGGCTGGCAGTTCTGATGAGGAAACAGAAGACGAAGAGGACACATTTGACTCTACCGCTCTCCTCTTGGGAAACATCTTTGGCAAAGTGGAAGAACTTTGCTCGATCCAGTCAAAACGATACCTCGGCACGCGTCAACGGATTGAGAAGGCCCCTCTAATCAGTGATTTTTTGCTGAACCGCCTTGAAGCAAAGCGATTCAAGCAAGAATTCCGCATGAATAGGGATTCTTTTCTAAACTTATGTGAAGAGGTCTCATCAAATCCGATTTTTCACAACGACTCACCGAACCCTCAAAGACCTGTGGTGGAACAGATGATGGTTGCACTCAAACGCTTAGGAACGTTTGGAAATTCCGCCTCTGTAGGGATGCTTGCTACATTCTTCCGGGTCGGCGAAGGAACCGTTGAACTCTACACTGATCGTTGCATTATGGCCATCCTAGCCCTCAGTCCCCGACTTCTCAGATGGCCAACCTCCCAAGAGCGTCAAAATCTACAAAAAGATTTTAAAGAGGTTGGATTTGACAAATGCATTGGGGCTATTGATGGGACGCTCTGCATCTTACAAAACCGCCCGGAAAAAGATGGTCAAGATTACTATAGTCGCAAAGGAAGCTACGGAATTGTGGCGTTATTGATATGCGATCAACATAAGAATATCTTATATGTGTACACTGGATGGCCTGGTTGCTCTCATGACCAAAGACTCACGTCTAACTCCAGTCTTACCAAGGAAGCTACCAAATATTTCTCAGATGGCGAGTACTTGCTAGCCAACTCCGCCTTCAATCCAACCAAATATATCGTTCCAGCATTCAAACGCCAGAGAAATCGATTTCTGACCGATGATCAACACGATTTCAACAGGCATTTGTCCGGAGTGCGTGTTGTAGTAGAAAACTGTATTGGGCTGTTGAAGAACCGCTTCCAAAGCTTGAAGGGGCTTAGATTACGTGTTTCCAATAAGAAGGACTTAATTCGGGTAAACTACTGGATCATAGTGAGTAGCTCACTCCTTTTTGGTTCTCATTTGCCTATGTTAAGCACTTAAACACATCAACTGATGTGTTATCTTATTTATTAATTTTTAGTCGTGCACAATCCTCCACAACTTTTTGATTCAAGGAGGAGATGAATTCGATTTTGGTGACATGGAGCCGGAGGACGAAAGCGAATCTCCTTTTGATCATTTACAAGACAACCCAGGCACCACCGCAGCAGGGAAACAAAAACGAGAACATGTATTGGCTGAAGCTAAGAAGTTTCGGGAAAATGATGGAAGTTTTACAATTTAAATATTCATATTTCAAAATGTATATTTTTCATTCATCTCCTTCCGGAAACAAAGCCGCTCCATAAGTCCGACTTTTTTCCAATTGTTCACGTACAATGGGATCAGAGATTGGCTTGTTTATATCTTGTGCAATCAAGCCAAGGGCAGTTTCTGGGACAAGGACCTTACGTAAAAAGTACTCTGGGGGAGGGGTTGTGCCAGATTGCTTATAAGTTCCATGTTGCCTCCACTGAGGAACATTCTGTGAAGTGTCCGGTAGATTACTTCATATCCTTGGACTCCATAGCTAGAAAAAAAATTGACATGATCAGTCACCTCGGATAGTTAATAAAACATCAGAGGTAGGCAACATACTATCCAGGTTGTTCGATGTCAAAGGAGTGTATGTCATGAATCACGCTCTGTGATTTTGTAGGCCCCAGTTGGTTCCAATTGCCCAAGGCAATGCCCCAGAAGTAAGAACTGTTTTCTTTCTTCGCAACCATCCACAGATGCTCACTAAGGGATTCAACGCGACTGTTGCAATATAAGAAAAGTCATAAATAAGTAGGTGCATCAGAAAAATTTAATATTTTGAATATATCTTCGACTCACAGATGAAGCAAAGAAAAATCAATAGAGCTGGGCCACCCCTCCTTCCTGCCCAATGGGATCAGCTCAATCTCGGCTCGATGCCTCTGGCAATAGTGGCCAATAAAATGGAACTAGGAGAAAGGCTAATTAATCAACCAATTTTGTGAAGCACTATATTGGTCAAAACTGGCATGCTCACTGTTAAATGCAGAGCAAATGGATTACTTGATAACCTCTTTTTGACATTGGGGTTCCTCTTGAGAACCAAGCCCATCTGAATTAACTGATCGGATGGGAATTGGGGGAATGGCTCATCACAGAAAACACACATCTCGTCTGTAGAAATAAATCATTAAATATTGAGTTAACCAACGATCTAATCATGATCCTGCATACCTGGTGATAACACATCATCGGGTCCTTCTGGGGCAGGGCGCAAATCCGGCATATCACGAAAAGCCGGATGTATGGTGCTGTTGGGCTCAGTATCTTGCAAAGACAATCCATGCGAGGTGAGATCATTCTTGATGTGACTGAGAAGGTTAAAACGAGTAGGTGGTTGCGCTGTGCTGCAGTACAGGGTCAGATGCTCGGAAATGTCTTGTATACATGGCATTGATCCCTTGGGCAATTTCTTTTTGTGTATCTTGGGTGATTGATCATCATCTTGTATAGGACTCGGACTCAAAGATTCTGTTTTCCTCGCGTGTGTGAACTGGATTTGGCTTTGGATTTTTTTGACTATGGGGCTTGCTAGGTGTGATTGGCTGTCGGTACTTGAATTTAAACTTGAGGCTGTCTAGTAATGAGCCTGCCATATGGCTGTGAGGTTATTGCTGAGTTGGTCGGTTGGGATGAGAAGTTATTCTCATCAAAACTCTACAAAGTTGATGAGAACTCTACTCACTGAGAAGGAAAGACTCAATGGATTTGGCATCAAATAAAGGTAACAAATGTGCTTCAGACATAACAATCACATAGTTCTTCCTCAATTGCTGAACAGACAGTTGAGAAACAGCATAAATAAGGGGACTCAAAGTAAAAGTCCGCGTGCATGCAAGTCACTTTGCATACAGACTTGCCCCCCGCATTTTTTTTTGTACTTTGAGCACCCATGCTGCTGTCACCGCCATTGACCCCATCGCGATCCCATGGAATAGCTTTTTTTGGTTGTTTTGGTTGCTTCGGAGCAGGGGTGGTTGGAGTTGCCATGTTGGATCGTAGGGATGTAGTTGGATGGATTTGATGAGTGGATGATGGGGGGATAGATGAGTGATGCCGACTTGCCTGCTTGCGTGCAGCCTGGCTTGCAGCTGATTTGATGAAGATCGTCTTGCATAAATTCAAGCAAGCCGCCCCGCTAAATTTGACTTGCCGCAGCGGCTTGCATGCACGGGTTTTCAACTTTGAAACCCCTAATATGCAGATATGTATGACATGACAGATGGAAAAGGAAACATTCATGAGGTAAACGACTCGGAAATCATGGCAGACATGGTGGAGGATAACACTGGAAATCTGGAGGAGTGAGCAACGGAATGGAGGGAGCAAATGTCTACTCGACTGCGATAACTGAAATATCCTCCTCCTGTTGCCACTAACTACATACAAACTGCGATATCTGAATCTTCTTCCTCCTGACCATCTGAATCGTCACTAACCACTGCTTCATCTTCGCGTTGTGAGTTGGAAGAGAGCTAGGACCTTCGCCACGCGCAAACTGCTTGGCCATGAACCTTTCGATTTCTTCGTTGGAGTGGCCGAGTTCTTTGAGCTCCTTCATGAACATGATTCGAGTTCTTACTTCTTCCATCTCGGCTTGACAAATTTTCATCTGCGACTCCATCTCCACAATATGCATCTTGCGACGTTCAATCTCAATCAGCTTCCTTTCCCAAGAATCCAACATCTTGGCCCGTTTGTTCTCTGCGGCTAATTTCTTCGCATCTCGTCGATCTTGTGCTTCTTGAATCTTAATTTGGTACTCAAAGCTGTCAGTGAGAGCTTTGCTGAGTCCTTGGATTTCATCTATCAATTTGAATCCACTGTTAGCTAGTAAGTAATGTACCAGTACTGACAAAGATGCATACCTTTGGGTTGTATCTTTCTCTTGCCGGTGCGAGTGGTGGGGGTAGCCGAGGATGTGGTGAATCAGTATTTTTGCTACGAGGCGCGGTGCTGGCGGGTTGATCTTTTTCCTCATCGGTTTCAGCGGATGAATCATCGGGATTGAGGCTTGGGAGCAAGAGATTGGTAGACTCAGTGGTCACTGGGGGGTTTGAGCATGTCCTCTCTGACATAATGGGATCAAGCTCGTCCCAATACTTGCAGATCTTTACTAACGCACCTGAAAATGGATATTTTGTGAGTTGACTGATGAGGGAAAGAACAAGCTAAAAAATCAACTTACTTTGAAGAGTGGTGGTTCCATTGGCAATGTCATCATCCTGGAGACCAGATCCGGAGTTGCGAAGGAAATCAGAGGCCTTTCCGTATGCAGTTTGGAGTTCCTGAACCTTGGTTTGGATGCCTTTGCTGTCTCGGTGAGTTATTCCGGCCGCTTTCATGAGTTCCAATATTTCATTCGCCAATCCCGCCTTTGTCGACCCCTTCTTGTTATCCCCACGCCACGCTCATAGTTTCCTTCCGCAGCAAGCCAATCAAGAAGAATGCGGATGCTGGAGATGCCGTCTGTTCCGTCTTTGTCCCAAAGGA
>SMGU01011042.1:0-16603 GCA_004348175.1 Puccinia novopanici
CACGTTTTTTTGGGGTGTGGGGGGTTGTTTTTGGGGTTGTTTGGTGGTGTTTGGCTGTTTTGAGGGGTGTGGTGGGGGTGGCTGGTTGGTTCCTGCTGAGTTTTGCCTGGGGAGGGGTCGGCCACCCACCCAGAAGTTTGTTTTTTGCCGCGACCCCCGGGGATGGAGCGGGGGAATGGCTGCGGCACCCGGCGACCCCCATTTGATGGGGGGTCAATCCTTTTTTGAAGGAGCGACCCCCCATTTGTAATGGCGGCGTCGCAACGCAGGCCCTGACAACCAAAATTGGTTGTCAGGACCAGCTGCGGACCGCTTGGCGACTGTGACCGGCGACCCCCGCAACGCCCCCCGCAAAATGGGGGTGGCGCGTCAATTCCTGGGGGTCGCAGGTCGAAGACCCATTATTTAAAGCACTAATCATGAATATAGAGGCCATGAGTTCATATCACATAGTGCAAAACTAAGAGTTTGGTCTATGAAAGTAATTTAGCTTATCTAACCTTTCAATTCCATCTCATATGAGATTTATTTCCTGCATTTAAAAGAAAGTCACACAATTGGGAGAAGTTAAAATGGAATAGAAAAATGGGGCCTTTGTACGATTCCATTTTAGGTTTATTTTTCCCTTTGCACTTGGACAGCAAGTGCTCAAAAATTTGCTTTTTTTTAGTGCTCTCTGTCTTGAGTGACATGTCTTTTCTATTTAAAAAGTGAAAATGAAGGTTTTAAATTGTGGGAATTGAACCCAAAACCTCATAATTTATGAGTGATGCTATAACCATTGAGCTAAGTAAACATTAATAATGTTTTTGGTGAGTACATTATTTATTTACATCTTGTGTGTGATGATTTTTCCTTCAATGCTGTTATTAAGTCTCACATGGATGTGTGAGCAATGTATATCAAGCAGTGCCTAGTTTGACACTTCAAAATTTTACTGTCACCTGCAATCTGTGTTGTGTTTTATTTTTTCTTCTTTTTGCTTTAATGCACCTTTTTCATTTAGCCATGTTGAAATATTGATTCAAAGCTGAAACATATTTGGGCCAAATCCAATTCAGATACAGCTGAAAGAAAAATTTTAGAATAATGGAGATGGCTTAATTTAATCATTCAATAATAAAAAGAGGAGGCTTAAGTGTCCTCTGAGGAGATGTGAGGTCAGAAAAGATACTTTTCATCAATACAAGATTGGCTAATTTTGGGGTCACTTTAACAGAGTTATTTTGAATACCCAACAAAAAAGAAATGAAAATTGGAAAAATGAGTGAAATGACGGAAAAAAAATGAAGGAAGATTGACAATAAAAATTCAATCACACATTTTTTGAAATCTTATTGCTACAGTTGTGCATGGCAAAGTACTGTAACAGGTGGCCCACAAAACTCTATCTGCCCATGTGGGCCAACATGGGGACCACCAATGTGCTTGAGCATCCACATTTTTTTTTTTTTTAAAAAAAAAAGAGCTTTTGAAGTGTGTAGACTCTATATCTATCTTGGAAAAGCAATTGGCAGGGCCTTTTTTCAAAAATTTCTTTTCTTTTCTGTTTGTAAATATTGTGTCAGCTTGCTACTATCCAGAAAAAAGCTCTCATAGTTTAAAATACCAAAATAATATACAAGCAATGGATAATTAAACAAAAATGATGAATCAAGTGAATTCTATATCAAAAATAATAAAATAAAATATGTATTCAAAAATAGAAAAGTCTGTTTTTGGAAGCATCATATATACAAGAGTAATGATGCAAATTTAATTAAAAAAATCACAAAAATTCAAAATTAGGCAGATAATATTTTATCTAGGGAATTGGAGATTGGATAATTCCATTTCTATAAGAATCCTTTGGGATTTATCAGCCCATCTTGGCTACTGTAATGGAAATATTATCCTATATGAAACATAAAGTTTAATAATGCTATAATTGTGCTAAATAAGAGCCAAAACATTCAATCCTAATACAATTTTGATGAAAGAGGTACTCCGGTTATCTCAAATATATGTTTGGTTTCTGGATGTTCAGTGGTTTTATTTTGATTCAGTTTATTTTGCATTATTACACCAATCTTTATGACAGTTCCAAACAGGGCCACAATATACAATGAGAAAGTTTTCATTGAGTAAAAATGAAGCAATTTTGAATTGGAAGTCCAAAACACTTTCATTGGAGCTCTATAACAAACACATGGGAATTATCCCATAATACAACCCAAAATACCTCATCATACTTCATATTGAAATGTCCAAATGTCAAAATAAGGAGAAGGGAACCCAATTGAATTTACCAGAGTATTATTAATTAGCCTTCTTAATTTTTCATCAGTTTCCCAAAACAGAATTGAAATGAAAGCAATTCCTCCCCTGGAATTCACCCCCAGCTTTTGTAATCAGTAAGTGTCTTACTCAATGCTTTTCACTAATACAAATATTAGTGTACAGTCTTGTAGGTATTAATTACCTGTTCTTTCAGAAGCCTTCCATTTCTTCTACAATCAAAAAAAAAAAAAAAAAAAACCTTCAAACCTATCATGTGGCCCTTCTCTGGAATCTCTTTGGCTGGAATATTAGTTTAAGTCTTATTCCTGTTGGATTCCCCCTACCATAAACCATTGGGCACCATACCAAACCCTGATTTTCAGGCCCAAGTTTTTCTATAGAATTATTTTATAATTAATTAGACTTTTAGGGCACAATAACAACCCCTTCTTTTCAGGACCTACTCATTTCTCCCTTTTTGTGGAACTTTTAGTGCACTTATTCTATTATTTTTATTAGACCCATATCCTTTTCGCTATCCATCCAAATACCTACCAAATAACCTTACAAAGCCTTTTCTATCCCTTATTTCAGCTTTTTCAGCCCTTGTAGCTAGAGGAATCAAGGAGGCTGAGATATTGGATTATGAGAGTCCCATAAGTCATAACTATGGCTTCATACCATTTTCTAAAACCATAATCATGGCTTGAGAGAAACAAATTTAGAGCCACCATAAATCCATACTTATGGGATTTTTACATTCATTTGTGCAATTTTTTGGGTCCCAACCATCAGGAAACCATCCTAAAGTGGTACAGTGATATGTCACACAAAAATGTAAAAAGTTCTGTTTTGAAATTTTTCATACATAATCTTGATGGTGAAAAATGTGATTACCACAACAGTATCTTTTTTTAGAAATATAAATACTTAGTTCTTTCATTCCAAAATGGGTGCTGTTGAATATATCTCCTCATCCATCCACAAACATGAAAAAAAAGAAAATCTTGAAGCTTCATTTATCTCCTCAAATATCAATACTTTTACTCTACTATTACAGGAATATTTAAAATGACCTACTGCTGTCAATTATAATAGTCTATTAAGATATCACAGAAAAGATGAATATTAAACTGATGTATTACAAATAAAGAAAACAGGGTATGAGTTTATATTATGTAGAAAGAACTAGGAGAGGAAATATTTAAGAAAAGATAGCTACCAAATTCAATTAATTCTGATAAAAGTGGGGTGGAAAGGGAACATTGTAACTAAATTTCAAAAAAAAAATCAAGGAAAAATCAGATATTGATTTTCTTGAAAGCTGATAGAAAGGAAATGAATCAGCCCATGAAAATGAGTCAAAATTTACCAAATTGATACTTGCAAGAATTGATGTGGGATCATTTCAGGGGAGAAGTGTAGGATTTTGAGGAGTGAATGATTTGTTTCAGCTAAAAAATAATAGATTATGGCATTTAACTATATGAAAGGAAAGATAATAGAAATAATAAAGGCCCTGTTTGGAGGTAGTGATGTTATGTGATTAGATGTCACATCAAATATGATTTGCTTTTTCACCTATTTGTGAAATGCAAGGCTGTTTGGAAATGTGGTGAGAGTTGATATCATGAATAAATAGCACCCCTGAGGTGTATTGGAGGACTTCCCATCAGTCCAAATTTCTGAATCTAGATAGGAAAAATCTAAATTACAAACTTTTTTTGGTGGTGGGAACCAGACTGTCATAAATTTTAATTGCCAAAAAAAGTCTGGAATTTATAAATACAATCTCTAGATTAAGGAATCTGGGGGGTGGAAAGTCCTCAATCAACTGTATATTGGTGGGGGCTTTGTCTAGTGCTTAAGATAACCATTGGAAGACTTCCCTTCACCCAGAAAGCTTAATTCAGATAGGCTAAATCTAAATTCCAAACTTTGTTTAGTGATGGAAAGTGATGACAGATGAGTTCCCATCACAAAACAAAGTTTATAATTTGGAATTAGGCCATCCAAATTAATGAATCTGGAACAACAGGAAGCCTTCCATTGTGGTATACCTTTAATTGGTATCAAAATTTTAAATTTTTATTTTATGATATTTTCCCTATTTTATATACATGTCTCACAGTTTTCACATATATTTCTCTTATTTTCCTCTCATATTTGGGGTCTGTTTGGCAGGCCCGATTTGTCTTATATTGACATAAGAAATAGTTTGGGGGAGACAGGGTTATGATGGGTCTCCAATAGTGTGTTTGGCACAACTGGTCATAGCTACTCATTTATGCAGGATTATAATTATTGCTTATGTTTCCCAGCCCAAGTTGAGATACTGGTCTGAGGCAAAATAAACAGTCATGAGGATCTGCAAGCTCTGTCATAAATGTATTTGGCAGATCCAAAACTCGATTTCATTTTTGACAATTGACTCTCTCAATATATATTACAAATCGGGTCTACCAAATGGACCCTTAGAATGTACATCCACAAATATGTGTGTGTATTAAATCCCATTTTGCCAATTTCTATTTCTTTTCAAAAATTTCCATATTATACAAGCAGTGAGATGCAGGTGGAAGATCCTCACTAAATGTTGAATTCCCACTTGAAAAATCTCAATGAGCTGTTGCAACTCTGTCACACTTATGTGGCTAGTCAAAACCTAAGTCTAATCTTCTCTTGTATACCAGTTAGGTTTAGCTTTGAAATCTATCACCATCAGCTAGGTTTGAATCATCTGATAAACCTTGAAGGCCTCATTCTCTTCTCCGCATCCGACTTCTCTTCTCTGCATCCAACTTCTCTTCTATGCATCCGACTTCTCTTCTCCGCATCTGTTTTCCTCAAAAATAACTCGTTGGGTCCTTCCTTAACTTCCTCATCACTCTCATCACTCTCATCAAGTACTTTGAGTTCCTCAAGCACAAGCTTCAGGATCAAGACTCAAAATCAATCAATCAACACCACTCATCAGTAATGTAACAATCCGAATCCATCCCAACTCCCCTCTCAATCTCAAAACTTGCTAACAATCTCCTTCCCACTCCTTTCACTCTTAAGTCTGATAATTCAATAGTTCCTTAAAAATAAATCAAGATATCTTGTTGGTATATCATTGTTTCTCACCGTGATGTTTGTTCTTTTCTATTTCTATTTATTTTTCTTGTTCTGTCTCTGTTTGATCTCTAGTTTCTGAATCTCTTCCTTCTCATCACAGACTGCTCCCTCATCATCTCCTCTTCCAAAAACTCCTTTCCGTCTTTTCTAGTCTCAGATAGATTGCATTTATTATTGTCCTCCTTGGTATGATCACTTTCAATTCTTTCTCCTTCTATTCTGTTTTTATTGACCTTTATCTTTCTCTTGTGAATTCAGCTTGGTCTTTGTTTTCTAGAAATCAATTGTTAATCCTTTACTAAATCCAGAGCATGACATGTGGGAAATACAGTGGATAGGCAAAAGCTTCACATGATAGCACCTGGCATTGCAGTAGTGGAAGTATTAAGGGCATCTCCACCGCGGGAGCTGAAGCCAGATTTAGCTCCCTGTGGCCCTTTTAGCAACACCACCACAGGTGCTAAACCGGGAGGTAAAGTACCTCCCAGCCTCTGGGGAGCTATAGCGTAGCTAAATGTAGCAACACTATAGCTCCCCAGGTCCTGCCTATCACTCACCATTTTGGTGATAGGCAGGGACCCTTTCACACAACACCGGCCCCCATATCAACTGCACACAGCAGTCAACATCATCACCCCAATGATCTCCAATCACAGAACGCTAGTCAGGGACACCGGAGGGTGCTAAATATAGCTCCCTGCGGTGGATTGTGACCCGGCCCTGGGGAGCTAAACATGCGGCGCAGTTGCCGCACTCGCAAGTTTAGCTCCCGGTCATACCTCCTGCGGTGGAGATGGCCTAACAGGGAGGGCATGTGAGCAGCTGCATTGCATGAAGCATGTGTTGTTAGACTATAAGCCGCATGGAAAGACTAGAATATTCCATTGCACAGCATTGGTGAAATAATAGTGGTGTACAGTGCCTAGCCAAAAATTTTTGGCACTCTAATTTCCAGGAGTAAAATGGGAAATAATCATTTTTAACCTCCAAATTTTTTTTCAGAAATACAATGAGGACTGGTGAAAATGAATACACAAGTTGTTTAATTTCAAAATAAACAGAAGAAAAAATAAAAAATAAAACATTTTTTGTATTTTTTTATATTTTTTTAATAATTTTTTTAGGAGAAAGTGAAAGTGGGGATGGGGTGCGTGAAGGCTTGGGAAGAATGAATAAAAAAGAAAAAATGAAAAATTGTTATTTTTTTTTATTTTTTTTATTTTTTTTTATTTTTTTTATTATTTTTTTTTATTTTTTTTATTATTTTTTTTTATTGTCTGTCTTTTATTGATTTTGAGGTGAGAAACTACCATCTTGTAGCGCCTCCTTCAGCCTTGATGACAGCAGACACTCGCTTCGGCATGGATTCCACCAGATGATCGAGTGTTGAGGTTGGAAAGTCGGCCCAGGCTTGTTGGAGAGCTTCATGCATCTCTGGAACTGTCCGGGGCTGATAGAGCAGTTGAATGTTGCTCTTTAGAATGAACCAGACGTTTTCAAGGGGGTTCAGATCAGGTGATTGTGCTGGCCAGTCGATTTTACAGATTGATCTCTCAGCAAGGAATGCCTTGCTGGCGCGAGCACTGTGAACGGGGGCATTATCTTCCATCAAAGTGAGGTGGTGGTTGGGATCGACTTGAGTAAGAAAGGGAATGAGATGGGCCTTGTAGATGTTGTCGATAAAGTTGATGGCTTTTTGTTGGCCAGGGGGGACAACAAAAAAGGGGCCCTTTTGATTGCTGTAGAAGCTCCCCCATATCATTGTTGAGACTCGACCACTTTTGAATGTCGGAACAAGGTTCTTCTTGTCATATTTTGATTGGGAGTCCCTCCACACCTTGACCTGTCGAGTGTTCTTTCCATTTTCGAAAGAGGATTCGTCCGTCCAGAGCACACTCCTCCACTGATCAACTGTCCAAGATTCATGCTCCTTCGCAAATCGGAGCCGTTGTTCCTGGTGTGAGTTGCTCAGAAAAGGCTTCTTCACAGCCACTCGGTTGTTGAAGCCTAGGTCATGAGCCCGACGACGGACGGTATGAGTCGATATCGAGGTTGCAATTTGGTCCTTCACCTCGGCAATCTTCATCCGAGGATTACGTTGAAGGACAGATTGGAGCTGGCGGAGGTCTCGGTCACTTGCTTTCCGAGGTCTCCCAGTTCTGGTGGCCGTGGCAACAGTCCCGCGAGCTGCATCTCGGGAAACGACTGCCAAGATTGTTGTCCTTCCAATCCCCAGCTTGTGTCCAATCGAGGTGTGAGTCATCCCAGTGGTGGCCATTCCGACGATTTTGGCTTTTATTTCAGTGGACAGATGTCGTTTACGGGTCATCTCAAAAAAAAGAAAGAAAAAAAAGATCAGTTTCATTGTTTTAAAACAACTTAAAACACTTACTTTAGATCAATTGGATGATTCGAAGTTGTATGGACTGTTGATGTGCTGGTTCATGTGATTGTATCACAGGAACCGGTGCACTGTGTAGGGGCAAGGTTCACCAACCTTTCACACACATACAAACTCAATTCTTCCCCGCCAAAAATTTCTGGCTAGTGACTGTACATGCATGGTTACTAGGCAACCTGCACAGCATGACATCATGCTTCCACAGCATTTTATTGTTCCCACCAGCAATAATCTCTCACTTTTTCTCTCACCAGTCAAAATAGCTCACAACTTTCTATAAATGAGGCTCTCCTCTCAGCTGGATCCAATCAATCAATCAACTCATCATTCCCTCCTCAGATTAATTGTAGGGGGAAGACCAAGTACAAGTGATTTAAACATTATTTAGTCAATAGTTCAGCACCATATTCAAGGAATTGATCCATACAATTTCAACAAATACATCAAAGATATGGGTAGAGTCATTACTCCCAGATTCAAACACTGGACCAATTTTGTCACACAGTCAAATTCCTAACTGAACTGGGCTACATAGCCTGCTTTGTAGCCTTGTGGTTAACGTGCATTGCTTTGTTTGATTAGGAATACAGAGCATGACAGAGTTGAATCATACAAGCCCTACACCACTAGTGATCAGTGTGTTGTCTAAAAGACACAAACTACCACTTACATAGCTTTCAAGCCTAGCTTGGGAGTGTTGTATCTGATATGTTGGAAAGGCAGAGGCTTCTTCAATTAATCCCATTCTAAATTCAGAAAATTAAAGGGTGTAAAAACCACTTTTTGAGTACTCTTACACTATCATGTAGATGAAAGTTTTTCTCATTTTCCCAACACCTGTTGTATGTAATGTGGGCCTCTGTGAGGTGCTGTTATACAAATGGGTGAGTTACTACATAACATCACGCTCTAAAATAGGGCCAAAGAAATTAAGAAATAAGGAAGAACTAATGAAATACTGAAATACTGAAATAAAGAGATTAAAAGTTCATCTTTAATTGAACACGTTAGGCTCCAACAATTGAGCTTTTTTTTCATTTTAACCAATAGATTTACCCTTGACCTAAGGTGATATCACCGAATAAGGCCTTGGGCGCAACCAATTTGAGACCGACCATGGGCAGCCTAGCAGTACCTATATACATGGGACGACAACCAAACTATTGACGCGCAAAATTGGACTGATCAAGTTCCAACAATAAGATGGTGGAACCGTGGAACATCTTGACAAAGCGCTTTTTTTAATTTCCTATTGCAAGTTATTCAAGTGGTTTTGCAATGTCATTCCGGCTTTCTCCATACCGTTATTTTTTGTGTTGGTCTTAATTAGCTTGACACCTACGTCCGGCTAAAAATACCTCCTTTAATTCCGAAATCGGGAACGTGTAAAACTAGACTTGGTCCCAAGCCCCATCGGACTGGTCAAGTTATTTGCCTTTTGCAATGTAGAATCAGCACTCGGTAACCTGCTCTGCAATCAAATAGATTAGCTCAAACCCGGATCTCTGCATTTCAAACAAAGACAAGGGGCGCAGTCGAACTGCCACAACCTAAAACAATCTTCCTATACTGTGACTTTTCCCTAAATTGGAAGTTCTGAAAGTAGACTTGGTCCTGAGGCTGATTGCTATACACGTCTGGGGATGGAAATTAGTTATTCTATATTGTCATTGACGCAGGTCCTCCTCAAACAATTACCCTACGTCGTGGCACAGGCAATCTCCTTCTGACCAACCTTTTTTTTTTTACTTCAACACATTCCCATTTTCGTTGCCACCAAAACTCTGATCCCTCAATAAAGTTGTTCCTTATGCCGATCAGATAGGATAATTTCCTTATGCAACTTCACCTGTTACTTGAGCCACGCACGTAGCCCATTCCCTTCTGTGAATTTCTTTATTGCGAGATGCCCAGACCATGGTCCTGCAAAGTGAAAACTTGAACACTTAAAGAGCGCAACTAACCACGCCTGACTAAGACTCTTTCCCAGAAATTTTTCATCACTTGTCAACCTTCGTTGCGAAACCATTTCACTAACTCCAACCTCTATTACACTGCCCTTAGATTATGGGAGACAAACCAACTCGCTCTCGCAACTATCCAGTTGGCGTTGGCTCTTTGGTTCAACCACTCGAGCCTGTATGTACACCTTCTGCTTTCACATAAAACTGTCGTTCAACTTATCCCTTCCACAGTCTACCTCGAACCTCACCAGTGGCTATCAATATGGGATTTTTGTGACCCCGGGTTTTTTATCGTGCAACAATGGTGGTCAGGCCAATTACGAGATGAACCTTGTTGCTAATACGTCTTTGGCCTTTTCGTTGGACCCGGACTTCAGTTATTTCTTACAGGGCAAGTTACTATGTCCAAATGATCCTACTCCACCTATTTTCCAGTATTTCCAGGAATTACATACAAAAGTATGTAAGGTATCAGAATTCATTGGTGACTTGACCAATAAAACGATGATCCAGAGCTATGGAATAGTTGCTCACATTGATCGCCAAGTTGGTAACAACAATGGATCTCCCAAGAACAATCTCTTGGTCACTATGAATCACTGCGACTGGGATTTGCAAGTAAGTGAGCCGTGCCTTTACTTTACTTTTACGTGCTCACTCGGCCGTAAACAGGCTCGGGCATTGAAGTCATTCCAAATGAAATACCGCATACCTGGCCGCCAAAATTTGGTCAATGCGCAAACGTTATTTGAAGTTGGCCGGGAGTTCATCCTCTACGGTTTCCTCATGGACTGGGATACCCATCGTCACATGCCACTTGTTGAGGTAAGTCGACTCGCCCCCTTCAGGAACAAAATCAGATATTTCCGACTGATAGCTCCCTTTTCTCATAGGTGCTTTCCTTGACCTGGACTAATCCCCCAACCTCTGCCCGTGGCGCGGCAATGCCTGCCCCTCATACTAATTCAAACAATCCCAGAACTGGCCGCCAAATGTGAGCTTGAGATATATATATTCAACTCCGTCCCGACATGAATTTGACAAGGCCTTGATACAGAATCCGCTTTGGGGAACCTACGCCTGTTGCATCAACATCAAGCCAATCAGATGTAACCGGGCAAGCCCAACCTAATCTAAGTCCTTCTAATTACACTAATCCAGACCCAACCGGGCAACCTACCACAGATGGGCTTAACTCGGACACTTCAACTACCAGTCAGTCCCTTGAGGATTACACTGTCCCTCAGGGCGCTAATGAGCCGCGACCGAGATTGAGGCTTAACGTTAACCCCAGCGCTAAGAGAAAGAAAGATGTTTAAATAACGTCGAACGCTGAACTCAAAAAACCCACGCCACCCGGGCAAACTATTGAGCTCGTTATCCTCTTACCTTTTAAAATATTTGCATGTCTTTGCCATGTTATGTTGTATCCATCAGCCCTCAAAATAATTGCCACCCAAACGGGTACATCTATTTCTCACTTTTATTTTATTTATTTTTTTATTTGTTCACTTGTTTTCCCCTTCCGCGGAATATTGACAGAATATTATAATAATTGTTGGCAAATGTTACTTAAACTGTGGCCTATCAACTATTGCGTGTCTTGCATCAAACCAAGTGCTGTTCTATCCAGGGGCCAAATCTGATTCCGGGGAGCATCCAACGGAGGGATTTCCCTCTCCTTTTCTAAAGTATCCAATCTCATCAATCAAACCCCAAGGTCCTTGGCTACCACCTTATCTTGAAATGGATTCGTCAATCACCATTTCTAAAGGGTTGGCAGTTCCGACAGAACATGTGGCATACAAGCCTTTCATCAAATCCCGCGTTGGATTCTATTCCCCACATGACCTTGGACCTTGCGAATCTCAGTGCATTCATTGTGGCCCGCTCCACTGGAAACAAGAACTGATGATTGCCGACGCACGATCCTGTACACACTCCTACTCGACTTGTTGTCATAAGGGTCAGGTAAAGCTTCCAGGGGATAATCCTACAGACAGCTGTTTTCCTCCATGGCTCAGGAACTTGTTCGAGGGAGATGACCCGCGTATGTCCTCTTTCCTCCCTATGAAATGGTAATCCACTAATCAATTGAGCCTAAACACAAGGCTCGCGAATCTTTCAACAAAACACGCGCAAGTATAACAACGGCCTGGCCTTCAGTTCCGTTGGTTGCAACTTTCAAAACAAGCGGGTCGTATGGAATAGCACACCTGTCTTTACCATTAGCAGGGGAATGGTTCATCGGATAGGAGAGATCAGTCCAGAAAACGGACAGACGCCCGCGTTTGCGCAAGTCTATGTGGTTGGGAGCCAGGATGAAGCTGAGGCTTGACTAAGAATAAACCTTGCAACTGGTTGCAACAATTCCCGAGGAAATCGCCCCGGCCTTGACTTGGGCATTATGAAAGCTCTGCAAGATTTTATGTACAAATACAACCCTTACGCTCAGCTTTACAGGAACATGAGGGAAAGGTTGAACAAGGGCGACGACATTAAACTGGTTCTCAAATCTGTTGAGCACTCAGCGCACAATCATCATCGATACAATGCTCCTCGCGCTGATGAAGTTGGAATGATTATTGAAGGCGCCGGAAATATCTTGGGTCCGCGGCAGATTGTCCTTCACCTGAAGACCGGTGGAATACAGCTCATGACAGATATGCACTCCGGCTATTTCCCCCTCCGGTATCCATTATTCTTCCTAAGGGGCGCACAACAATGGGAACCACTGTATAAGACGCTCGGCCCAAAACGTGAGTAATACCACTTTTGTCATAAATACGTGATTCTTGACTGACCATATTGCTCCAGCTCATAAGGTAACACAACTCGAGTGGTTTGCTCATTTGCTATTCAAGAGAACCGGAGCGTTCTGTGCTATCCTCTTCGGGCGATTGTTATTCCAAGAAATACTTGTCAATATGTACATTTGTGTCGAAAGGTCGAGGCTCAACTTTATTAAGTATAATCAGAAAAAATTACGAACGGACCAATACCAAGGATCGGTGGAATCTTTTGGGGATCAGTATGATGAAACTGGACAGAAGGTCATACTTCCTTCGACTTTCATTGGAGGATCTCGGGCGATGACCCAGTTGTACCAGGACGCAATGAGTCTTGTTCAAGAGTACGGTCCACCAACATTGTTCCTGACGATGACCGCAAACCCCAAGTGGCCCGAGGTGATCCGAGAATGTCCAACGGGAGATGATCCTACCAACCACCCGACAATCCTTGCGAGAGTTTTCCATTTGAAGCTCAAAGAACTACTGTTTCAATTGCTCACGATGAACCAACTCGGAAAGGTGTTATCTTATGTTTACACCATCGAATTTCAGAAACGTGGACTTCCACACGTACATCTCATGATTACATTGGCACATTCAGACCGCCCCACCCTGCCCTCTCATGTGGACCTGCTCGTGTCAGCTGAAATACCAGATGAAAACCTAGAGCCAGACTTGTACCGAGTCGTGAGGACCTCAATGCTCCACGGACCATGCAAAGGAAGAGCTTGCTCCGTTCGGGGGAGATGTCGTTTTCGTTATCCTAAGTTATTTCAAGAAGAGACCTCGTTTGTGGAGGGATTGTATCCAGCTTACAGGCGCCGAGACAACGGACAGCAAATTAGAAAAGGCGCCTTCATCTTCGATAACAGACATGTGGTCCCCCACAATAAGTTCTTGTCGATATACCTTAACTGCCACATAAATTTAGAAGTTGCTGTAGGCATTGAAGCGGTCAAGTACTTGTACAAGTATATCACCAAAGGCCACGACCGTAGTTACATGGCTTTGAACGACAATGACGAGACTACAGCTTACGGTATGTGGGACCCCCAGAAGGTAAGCCAGTAGTACTTTTACCTTGCTTGATCTGTCATACTGATCTGGAACCATAGCTGCATGGCGATTATTCCAGTATGAGCTATCCGACCGGTTCCCTGCTATTCAGAGGCTCGCTGTACATGAGGAAGGCACCAAAACCATTCAGTTTAATGACGGTCATGGGGGAGTCGATCAGTACAATGCCCGCATTGATCGTCAAACTACTTTGACAGATTATTTCCGCTTGGTCAAAGAAGGAATGCCCGGCTTGTGGAAAAACGCACGTGAATGTACATATCCCGAAATTGTCGCGAACTTCTGGTGGCATGAAGCAAAATGTTGTTGGTTTCCGCGGGAGAAACCTCTGCGCACTGTTCCGAGAATGCACTTTTGTTCGATTCATCAAGGGGAAAGATACTATATACGTCTCCTATTGAATCATCGAAAAGGCGTGAAATCTTTCGGCGATTTGAGAACAGTAAGAGGAGTAATCTATTCTTCGTTCAGGGAAGCCGCAGAGCAAAGTGGCCTCTTACTTAACGACGAGCAACACAACTTGTCTTTGCACGAAGCCGCTATATTCAAGACCGGACACGAACTCCGGCTCATGTTTGTGATTATTCTGGTCCACAGCCCGCCCGCGAGTCCTTCGGAATTGTTCTATAATTACCTCAACCACCTCTCTGATGACCTCCCGCACAAAATGAGGGTTATTTACCATATCGAAGAATTGACTGATAGTGACAGAGAACTTTTCACCCTGTATTTCCTGGCTAAAATACTAAGCAATATGGGGAAGTCACTCGGGGGAGTAGGACTCAACATACGCCACCGAGTCGAGGCAGATGCAGAATCCCGGATGATAACACCGCAGTCAGCATTCAACCGATTAGATCACATTGATCTGGAACAATGCGTAAACAAGCTGAACGAGGGGCAGAGGCTGGTCTTTGATCTCACCAATGAATCGTTGGATGGAACGAACACGTCGAAAATGTTTTTTGTTGATGGACCCGGTGGCACGGGAAAGACCTTTCTCCTTAATGCTATTATCAATTGCACGACAAATAAAGGGGACCGGCCATTAGTAGTAGCTTCTACGGGTGTTGCTGCGTTGTTATTAGATCAAGGACAGACGGCGCACTCGTGTTTTCAACTTCCCCTACGGCTTTATGAGGACACTGAGATTGTGACCAATCCTAATTCAAGTCAAGCAATTCGCTTGAAACAGGCAAATCTTATAATCTGGGACGAAATTGTCACCATGCACGTATATGGTATCTTGGCTGTTGATCGTGCATTGCAAAACCTTCATAACTGCTCAGAGCCTTTCGGTGGGAAGGTGGTCATATTCTCTGGTGACTTTTGGCAGACCTTACCCGTTGTAGGTCCAGAGGAATACCCGTCCTCGCAAAATGCGACCATTAAATCTTTGTATCTATGGCCAATGCTCAGGTGCTTGCGGTTGGAGCAAAATATGCGGTTACAAGCGGAATCAAATTCAGCTAGCCATCAACTTGTTTCTACTTTTGGTTCTGAGCTCTTACAACTTGGGGAGGGCAGATATCAAGTTGAAGATGTAGCTAAGGTCTCATTGGGAACGGTTCAAGTCGAAACGTACGATTCAATATACACCTTTAACTCTTCGGCTGTAGAACGAATGTATGGAGGCATTCAACAAGAATTTTCCAAAGGCCTGAATACGTATTTTGATTATATTTGCGCGAGGGCAATATTGGCACCTCTTAACGCGGAAACAAGTATCATCAATGATCAAGTTCTCAATAAACTAGAAACGCGATCCATGGATTCAAAGTCAATCGATCGTCCGGATGACGAGGCAATAGATTCTCTGCCCCCAGAGAGTTTGAATCAGCTGAATTTCGACCCCGGTTTTCCCAGCCACCGGATCAAAATCAAGATCGGAATGCCGGTTATGATCCTTCGGAACCTGAATATATCGGAAGGCCTGTCAAATGGTACTCGGTTAGTGATAACGAATTTTTCCGAGCGGGCAATTGTTGGTAGGATCATGACTGGAAAGTTTAAGAACAAGGAAGTTGTGTTGTGCAAGATCCTTCTACACTACGCAGGTGACTCAATGGCAAAAATTTCGTTCTACCGATATCAATTCCCCATTGTACCTTGCTTTGCTATGACCATCAATAAAAGTCAAGGTCAAACTTTAATGTATGTTGCTGTTGTTTTGAAGTCCCCCTTGTTTGCGCATGGCCAGTTATACGTGGCTCTCTCAAGAGTTACGCATCCCTCTAGATTACATGTACTTCAATTGGGCAGCCGTACTAATATTACCAATGTAGTATACAAAGAATTAGTAGATTAGAACAGAAAATGTGCTTGTGTGAGTTCGGTACCATGGTATAAAAGATCATATGTCAAGTCTCTGTATTCATGGATCAAGGCTTCTTTTTTTCATAGCCCATAGTATGGTTCAAAATAATACACCACAGGAGCACTCCCTGACAGGTGGGGTTGGCCACCTGACGACAGACCCCACTCGACGTCCAACTCGTGCATCAAGCCGGCGTGATGACCGTTGAGTCGAGTCGACCTTCAGGGGCCTGGCACGGTCCCCAG
Source organism: Puccinia novopanici (assembly GCA_004348175.1). Taxonomy (NCBI): domain Eukaryota; kingdom Fungi; phylum Basidiomycota; class Pucciniomycetes; order Pucciniales; family Pucciniaceae; genus Puccinia; species Puccinia novopanici. The sequence goes on from SMGU01011042.1 coordinate 16,176, forward strand.
TCCACCTACCGTCTCAATATCAGACGGCAGATGGCCTATTTCCCAGCGCTGACTTGACGTCAGGCGCAGCCGGCTGTCTGCCGTCAAGATTTGACGGCTTTTCAGCTGGGTGATGACTGACGGCCTGGCGTCAGACACCTTTGGTCAGGCACCGCCTTGTCTCACGGCAGACTGGCGCTTCAAGCAGTGACAGCTCAACAGCGGACTGACGACGCGGCAACGGGCTGTGTGACTTACCGTCAGACCGCCCGTCCTTCATGAGGACTGCCACTGCCCACGATCCAGCCAAAAAAATCAACATGGAACACCGCACCAAAGTCCTATCTCCTCTGAATGAGAACTTTCCTCACATACGCGAGCGAGATGCCACTTACGATCAGACTGGTGAGGCGTGTTATCCTATCTTCTATGTGTATTACAGGCTCTTG
>SMGU01011044.1:0-22025 GCA_004348175.1 Puccinia novopanici
CCGTTTCTCCAATCAGTTGTGCTGATTTCTGGCCTGTAGTATGAGAAAAGAGAGAAAAAGAGGGAAAAAGAAAGAAAAAAGAGAGAAAGAAAAGGGGAAAAGAATAAAAGAAATAATTTTTTAATTTTCAACATTTAAGAATACCACACCGGTTAGGGGTTAGGTTAGGGAGTTAGGGGTTAGATTAGGGGTTAGGGCTTAGGGTTAGGGTTTAAGGTTAGGAGTTTTTTTTTTACAAAAAAACCCCAAAAAATGGTAAAAACCCCTTTCTGCCCATTTTTTGCCATTTTTGAGCCATTTTTGCCTATATATATGTATATATGTTCTTGTGTGTGTGTGTATTTTGTATTGTTGAGGTTAGTGATATTGAATGTGTTTTCCCATTTTTCACAAATTTGCCATGTCCAAAATGTGGTGTATTTGACCCTTGAAGGATGTCTCCTGGACACCCAGGAGATATGCTTCGAGGGGGGTTTTTGCGCACTACTCGGGTGAGCGAGTCATTGAGGCTTTCGCGTAGTCGACAGGGGGGGTTTTGGAACTCGAGTATGCTTATACTCTATTCCATAGATGGTCAACTAGCGCGAAATTTTATACTCAGATGAAATAAACTCATCATTGTCTCCGCACCTCTCCGCACCACATCACAACACTTGTGGGGGTATAGGTGCCCCCGGGCAGAAGCTAACCATGTGGCTCTCCGGGTGGCATGAGAGCCGACGTGCCTCCCTCAACGGAAGATCGAGAAAGGGAGAGTACTCCGCCGAGACAGAGAAGCGAGCCCGCAGAATATGGCACCAGTCTGCACACATGAAGTGCTACGTCGACTCTGTTGTGATGAAGGAGTGGCCTCGTTGCACTCCTGATACGCTCCCCAGATGTGCCACATAATTCCATTCCTCTTCACCTCGAGGCTCGCGAGCTCGCGTCGATTAAGGGATTGCCTCGATGTGGTTTGTGTCATTAAGGTGCCCAAGCGAGTTTGTTACTAGGGGCACAGGGGATCTTTCTCTCAGTGTGCATCACCGGGAGGCTTCACTGCCCCTGAAGCGAAACAGGTCATGGGTCAATGTCGCTTGACTCCCGACATCGACCATGCCCACTCTGCCCAGGAGACGGCCAGTCTTGGGTCGCTGACTGACATGCAGAGTGGAACGGAATCGGAGAATTATAAATAAGCTTGCTTAACTTCTGCTGCTACACTAACATACTTGATCCTTCCACTTACCTTCCTTGAATCCCACTTCCATTCATTGACACCCTTCCTTGAATCCCACCTCCATTCATGGACACTTTCATTCATTATCGTCTTTCCTGATCTTGAATAACTTCCCTCCTTGCAAACCAGATTCGCTCATTGCGCATCGTTTCAACATTCCTTCTTGCTGATCGGTCAAAAAAACAAAACAAAAAATCAGAAGCCTAGTATATATTTATTGGGCTAATTTGAGGACATTTATTGGAAACACAAGGACTCTCTCATACAAATACATTTCTTTCCGCATCCAATTTTCTCGATACAACAAAACAAATTAACAATCGTTCAAATACCCTTCTAACACCACTCGGGGGCAACAAAAAAGTGGTTTCTTCCGAACAAAATTATTCGAGTGGGACGAAGGTAGCACGACATGGGACGCGGCCTGTTGCTGATAGTGCTTTTAGCACAAGTCAGACTGCACCTCGGTCTTCCGATGCCGAACCTAGACGCCGCAGTGAACGCGGCGCAGGAAGCGAGGGCGGCGGCGAATGCGGCGGCGAATGCGGCCTCGAACCTCCATGTGCCGGCGCCCGTCCATCCGCCGCCGCCCGTCCATCCGGTGCCGTCACAGCCAGCGCCTACTGTTACACACACCACTCCGATCGATCCCTCCCGTCCGGTGGATCCCAGTCTTCAAACTTCCGCCGCACCACCACACTCGCCTGACCCCGCCCCGCAGCCTAACCCGTCACCGGGTCATGGTACCGGGCATCCGCCTCCTTCCCAGGAGCCAGTGCCTCCGGCTCCTTACCAGGAGCCATTTATGGTCACAGATTGGGCAGCCGGCCATCTCAAATCCGCCTACAGTTTCCTCGGGGGCGCTCTCAAGTCTTCCGGCAAAGCACTGGGCGAATTGACCGACGCTGTCGCTGTACCCAAGATGTTCGTGAAGGATCCTGAACTGACCAAGATATCCGAGTACATGGCACGAAACCATGCCAAGATGGACGAGAAACAGGTTGCCATATTATACGAAAGTTTGTCGGCGAACTCCAAGGGCCAGGCGGAGGTCCACTTCCACAAGGAAATCGAAGACTTGATATTTCAACCCTACATGAACTGGGACCGTCAGGTGCTCTTCGAATACTTCGAAAAGGAGCTGGGCTGGGGGGAGCTCAACCGGAGACAACGTGTCCTGCTCCAGCAAGCTAAACAACTGTCCCTCCAGAGAGATTGGGCAAAAAGCGGCATCGAGCTCGGCATGAAGCAGGGCTACACTCAGGCAGAGGTGGAGAAATATGCCAAGGTGCTGGGCATGGGAGAGTATTTCCCCGCCTTCAAGGTCGAGCCCGGGATGGCGAAGAATACTGAGCAGCTCAAAGCGCTCAAGACCGACTTGCCGCATCTCCATGATCTCTTCAAGAAGTTATTGGGCGATGAAGAGTACAATGTGCGAGTGAATATTATGAAAGCCATGGACCGCACGGAGTCTTCAGACATAGCCAGAGTGGTGACGCGATGGCGAGAACAAGGGTTCAACGTCCCCCACATGGTGGACGTCATCGACCTGACCCGTGGCCACATCTCCCGGACCAAGAACCCGCAACTGTACGATCAAGTCGCCCATTCTCTTTCCATCTTGGATGGCACCCCAGGGGAGAAGGAACTGGGCAAGTTTTTGAGCGTCGAAGATGAACTCAAGTATGAGGCCCTCAAGAAACAATACGTCAGGCCGGCGCCGGGCCACTCCGCCGGTACTCCTCACCCCGGCGGTACTCCTCCCACCGGCTCCGAAAACACCTCACGAAGTCTAACCACCTCACGAGGTCTGACAGCTAAAGGCGTGTTTGGAAGACTTGGACGTCTGCTGGCCAAATTATTCAAGAGGTTATTTGGCTACGGCCGGCGATCCAGCACACCACCCACTCCCCCCTCCTGATGATTGTTGTTGTTGTTGTTGTTAGTTACTGTGTACAGTATGTAAGTTTTATGACAACTAGAAGAGATTCGTTCCAAGTCACAATGCTGCGACAATGAACAATTTAAAAGATTTGTTGCTTCAGATGAGAGCTGAGGTGAAAGAACGAGTAACCTAAGAGCAGAGCGAGTCATTGCCTCTTCTGTATCTATAAGGATGGTGACCTGGGCTCAGTGAGCTTTGCTAGGGAGACTGTGCGAGTTGAAGCAGTTGAAAATAGGAAAGGAGAGAATGGAATCCGGAGTTGTATCTGGCACAGAGACTTGTTCTGGTTTCGCTATAGCTGGACGCTTCCGAAATTAACAAAGCCTCTCTGGTGACCGAGCCCCGCGGGGTCTCTGTCTCACTGAGGGGCTTATAATAGGCTAGTTTAACACAAGCCCACTCCTTCGTGGGCCCGGCGCAAAGCGCCAGTCACTCGCCGCCGCGCGGCGACCTCCGAAGGAGGGGCTTGCCAGTAAAGTCGAGTGGCTGGCGTGGAAGCTTTTTGAGTTTTGGTGGGTGAAACTTGCCCTCGCTCAATGAGGCCCTTTGGCCAAGAATTATCAGGCGCCTAATGGCTCATTCAAGAGCCACGAAACACAGCTATTTACCATGAAAACATGGTTTCAAAACACTTCCCCATGACCTCTCCACACGTGTTTTGTTTTGTCTTTTTGATGACTTTCCCTGATGCGTACCTCACATCTTGAAACATATTTCCTGTACTGTACGCGTACAGCCGCACTTGATCTGTGACTGGTACCTTGACTTTGAAAGCGAGGAAGGAAGGTCTAAAGTGGGGTAAGGAGAATGATAAAATGACCATCCGAGAGCCAAGATTCAGGTGCGTAGGGGCCTCCTTACAGCTTTATTCCATGATTTCTGGTCTGTCCTCAAAAGCGGTTTGAGTTTTGAGTGCCCCTAATTTGACTGAAATCTGGAAAGCTTCCAGGCCAAACTTCAGACTTTACTGGCAAGCCCCTCCTTCGGAGGTCGCCGCTGGCGCGTCGAAGGAGTGGGCTTGTGTTAAGCTAGTATAATAGGGGGGGTTCACGATGTGAATTTTTGCTTCCGATGACCCATAAAAATTTTTCCGACAGACTAATTTACGACCTTTTCCGACATAAAATTTTTGCTAAACTTTCAGCATAAAATTATCTATAAAAAAAATCCGATATCATAGCATATCTCATATAATCATCAGAAAACTGATAAAACAACAAAATCCTCCCCACAAGACACCTGTCTCCTCCACAAAAAAAATCCACTTACCCCAAACCTTTCACTTCACATCCACCAACCCTTGCAACAATATCAAATCTCACTCCGACGTGTTCAACCACTCCCATCTGTCTTACCTTTTGGGAAATAGAGACTCCCATTGGAAATGTCATCAGTAAGTTTTTACTCCTATCTGATCCTTATTTCACCTGAGTTACTGATACTTACCAAAACAATAGATTGATCCTTCATTGTTCCCACAGAACACAGTCAGCCAAAGCCCCCATTTCTCGAATGACAGTCAGGACACCAGTTCAGCACCAAACTCACAGGAGCAGGAATCCCTGCCTCCATTTTTGACATTGTCTATAACATCCAGTCAGGGTCTGGGTAGAAATCAGCAAGATGAATCAATGAAAAAACACCATTGACATACCAAGGAGGAAATGAGGCTTTACAACAAGGAGAAAGCCAGAATCAAGCAGGTTAAGGATGCTGAGAAGGCAGCCAAAGCTGCAGCATGAGCTTCAACCAGCCAAAGCAGAAGACAGTCAGCTGGTTCCACTTCAAAAAAAACTTGCTCAACTGCCTGCAGTTGACATGCAGAAGTCCAAGGAAGCTTGTGGTGTTACTCCAACCTTTCTCCAAGATTAATTTAACCAAGCTTTGATTCACAGTCACTGTGCACACTGCACAGTGACTGTGCCAAAAACTCTACATATACAAACAGGTGGAGTTTGGATGGCAGCTTGGCTGGAGCATGCTGCATGTCAACTGCAGACAGTTGAGCAAGTTTTTTTTGCAGTGTTCCACTCCCAAATGCCAATGTTGTGGGTCTTCAATCAGGTCATCATCTTAGTCTCAGGATGAAACTGGATCAGGTTTGGTTAGAAAAACACTTCCCAAACCCAACCCCTTTTCCAGCTGGGCTGGGTTGTGTTGGGTCAGACTTTGGAAATTTTGTGACCAAACCCAAACCTGACTGCAAAATCATGGGTTGGGGTTGGGTTGGGTCTGGTGCTCCAACTCAATAATCATGATTTTATTTCTTGCATTATTCATTGGTGGTAGTTACTCAGAATTCATTTAGCCATGTTTTAATAACAACTACCTACAAGAGTATTTTTTGATAGTTTGAGTGACAGAGAGGAAAAAATTCACTATTTACTGTTTTTTTTCTTTCACTTTTTTTAGCATGTTTCTAGCAACGTTGGCATTCAATCAGAGTTTGGAATCATTGCACATGGAGGGAATAAAGAAAGAAGAAATAAAAACTAATATGACTTGTTGCCATCAGCAAGTTCATTGTCGACATTATCAAGATTATCAAGGCCTTCATCTGTGGAAATCCAGTCTTTCCTGCAGATAAGTGCTTCAAGGGTTTTTGCTTTGAGGCGGTTCCTAGAATTTCTGAGCACATGATACCAACCCAATTAAAAAGCAGACTCTGAAGCTATTGAGGTCGTAGGAGTCATTAAGATGTGCTTGGCAAGGATTGATAGTGTAGGGAATCAAAGAGAATTGACACTTCACCAGTTGATAATGTCAAATGAGGGAGTATCAATTGGGACCATTGATTCTTCCAAGTATAAATAAATTTTTGAATTCCACCAACCTCACTTATTTGTCTTCTTTCCTGCCAGATACTCCATAAATTGCTTCTCCTGGTCAGATGAGCCCAGATGAGTATGATTCCCAGAATACATATTTTTGAGATTGGCAGACTGTGAAATACAAGGTTTGGAGGCATTCAGCTTAGAGGCCATTTAATTGTACCTCAAAAATATATTTCCTTCCTGGATTTGAGGCAGTCTGATATTTCTGATTAGTCAGATTCTAACTTGTCAGAAAGATGGAACTCCAGAAGTGCTAACTTGCAGTGAGGATTGAAAACAACTGTTACCAAAGCCAAATCTTCTATCTTTTCCCAGTACTTGTTGTAATTCTCTTGCATGGGTTTAACAATCTTGCTGAGATATTTTGGGCCAGACTTCAAATATTTTCAAATTTTTTGGTGAATTTTAGTCATATTGATGTAGACCATATGGGCAGTTGGGTACCAAGTCATCCCTAATTTCAAAGTGGCTAATAAATTTAATAAAATGTAAGCCAATTTTAAAATTTGGGAAAAACTAGATGAAAATCAAAACCAACCAGTGTTGGAAGATTTATAGAAAATTCATCATCATCTCAAGTTCATCCCATTCCTCCTTTGTAGGAAATTTGGTGTAGTTTGTTTCTTGAATTCCAAGACTATCAAAAGCATGGTGGTAAGGTAAACCTGATTTGACCATAATATATGTTGATTTCCAGCAATTTGGAACATCAACTGAATGGAGGGCAGCTTCTTGAGTGTTTTTAAAGCTTGAGAAAATTGGAGTTTGTGTGCAGGGGTACTCTTCACATATCAAACACTGTTGCAAATTTTGTTGACTTCAGGCAAAAGAACGTTGAGGCCATCCTTGACAACTAAGTTGATGATGTGAGCGGCACATTGTAAATGGAAGAATTTGCCTTCCATCTCAGGAGATCATGATTTGCTCTTTTGTTGGAGAATTGAGCTCACACAAGTAATGGCCACATCATTTGCAGAGGTGTTATCAACAGTAATGGTAACAAATTTTTTGAGGGCCTTCCATTCAACAATTGCTGAGATAATTTGTTTGGAAATGGCCAGTCCAGTGTGAGGTGGTGGAAGCTACTTGAAGTAAATGATTTGTTTCATGATTTTCAGTTGTTTGTGATAAAATGCACCCAGATGACCATGAAGGGGGTTTGATTGGATGATTTTCAGAGATCAGTGGTCAAGGAAATGCATTCAGCTTTGTGTATTTCTTTGGAAATATTGGCCTTCATGGAGTTATACATGGCCATAATGTCCTTTTTAACTGTTATGCATCTGTGGAGCTTGAATTTGGGCTGTAATGAGGCAAGCAGGGCTTTGAAAATGGGATGTTCAACTAATTTGAATGGTTTTTCCTCAGCAATTATGAGTTTTGCAACAAGTTTGTGGGATTCCTTTTGAGAAAAGACCCAGGTTGACTTGGATGAATCCGGGTTGTCATTGAGCTGGGTTTTTTGTGACTTTGTAATGTATGAATTACAGCATTTAAGATGGCACCACAGGCAATAGTGGGCTGCTATGCTACACTACACTACATGGCCAATGAACGTTAGCGTAGCTCTTTTTTTTTTTTTTTTTTCTTCCAAATTTGTGTAGTGTTTGTTGTAATTTTATTCAGCTATACTAACAGTTAGCGTAGCTGATTTTTTTTTTTTTTTTTTTTGAGATTTTTCTGTAGTGTTAGTCGTTTTGTTTTTTTCCGCTACACTAACAGTTAGCGTAGCTTTTCTTCCGCTAAAAGAATTTGGAAGAATCTGTAGCGTAACTCATAGCTAAAAGCTAGCGTAGCATAGCTCCCTGGGGAGATACACTACACTACACTACACACACTATGCTATGCTACAGTGCACTACACACACTACACTATGCTATGGTGCACTATATACAATAAGCTACACTATGGTGCACTACACATGCTATGCCATAGTAAGGTGCACTACACATGCAAGAATATGCTACAATGTACTACAGGTTAATGGATTTATTGAATGGAATTACAATAGTATTTGGGATACAATCGTTTGTATCAAGCCATGAATTCTTGCTTTCTTCAAATTTTATTTTGATTAATCTGTTTACTCGTTCCTCTTATAATGAATACAATGAATCCATGTGTCCCGGGAGAATATCCACCAAAGATTGTCAATTCATCATCAGAGTCATTATACAAAGAACGGTGTTACATTCAAACAAGATAAAAGATGAATTGAGAAGGAAAGATTTAACAATTGACCAATGAATGATTTTTAATTGTGTGGTACAAAAGCTTTCAACTTTTATTTTGATTTATCTGTTTCCTCATTCCTCTTATAATGACTGCAATGAATCTGTGTGTTCCTGGGAGAATATCCGCCCAAGATGGTCATACCAGGAACAAATTTACAGTCAAACAAGATAAAAGGCAAATTTAGAAGAAAAAAATTAAGCAATTCATGGATGGTGATTGATGAAAGAGTCTTATATGAAAAGTGATGAAATGGACTGTTAAACAAGTGAATGATTGATGTGTTGACACAATTATTCATGGTTGGCGTTAATATTAAAGGTTGTATCCCCATATGGTATAGCAGGACTAAAATTTTGGTCTGTCTGGAGGTCAAATGTGATCCACTGGGTCCAATTAGATCCAGGCAGAACGATCATGCCAATTGAGCCCTGTGGACCACACCTCACCCCAGGAAGCTCAAATTATGACTCAAGATATACTAATAGAACCAATTTTGACCACAGATCTAAGTTTTTTACTACACTACAGTTACAAAAAAAATTATTATTTTTTTTTTTAAAAAAAAAAAAAGAAATTAAAAAAAAAAAAAAAGATTTTTTTTTTAAAAAAAAGTAAAAAAAAAAAAGATGTGAACGTCCACTTTATTTTGATATTTTGACTGACTTTTTTTTTCTTGGTTGGCTTAGTGCTAGTCAAACTCATGCTACAGACCAGTTCCATTTCCAAAATCAATGTCATACACCAGGGCTGTTTCTGTGGCACTTGCATGCAAGTGCTTTCACTTCATTTTCTTGAATAACCTATTGGTAACTTGTGCAACGTTGGTGTGAAGTGCATTACAAGTCAGGTTGAACTCAAGATGAAGTTTCTTGTAACTTGTGTGGATGTCAAGATCAACAATCAATCTGATGTGTTACCTGTCAGCTATCGATTAAGATCCAGCTACCTTGAGGGGAGCTGAGGTCCTAAATCAGGATAGTGATAAGTGTTGAGAGATCCAAGGCTCCTTCGAGTTCAGTGATTTGCCGATATAACTAGAGTTGAATAGCTATCTTCAAGCTTGCTACTGGTTCAGGATCCGCGCAATATAACTTGATGAAGCAGTCTTGAAGGTGGATCCATGATTCACTTCAAGAATAAGAGGAATGGTTGATAAGGTCATCTCTTCTCGGATTTCTAGGGAACATAGAAATGAACAAGATACAAGCTTTATAGAGATGTAAAACTGAATAACTCTATATAAGCATAAGGGACAAATGTTTATAAAAAGATAAAGTGAAAGGGTAATCAAAAGTGCAGTCTGTGTAGTTAATGTGATGATAACTTGTGAAAGGTATTGTGACATTGACTTGCAGGCTGACATTACCCAAGTCAAGCTGTTATCATCCTCTACTCATGAATAACTTAGATCTTCATGCCACCTGACAAAAATAGGCTATATTTTTGCCTCTCCCAATTTTTATTTAAATTAGATTTCAAGTCTCAAAAGACTGTTTAGGATCATAAGTAAAATGATGTGATTCATGCTGCAGTCTGTATGTGCTGTCTTGAAACAATCATGGCTGATACCATCTTGGTCACCATTTTATGACCTTGACACTGCCAAAAAACTTGATCAACTGCCTGCAGTTGACATTCAGCATGCTCCAACCAAGCTACCATACAAACTCTGCATGTTTGTATATGTAGATTTTTTGGCACAGTCACTGTGCAGTGTGCACAGTGACTGTGCATTCAAGCTTGGTTAAATAAATATTGGAGAAAGGTTTGAGTAACACCACAAGCTTCCTTGGACTTTCAGCATGTCAACTGTAGGCAGTTGAGCATGTTTTTCCCCAGTGTGAAATTCTTTTTTGATGTTTTGATCACATTGAGAATGTGGATAAAAGCCTTGCTAGTGAGCCTCCACCAATTTCTAAATCAAAATCTGTTAGAGGTGTGACAACAGTAATCCACCAGAAACCATTCAGCATTCAAAGACACAATTACTCCTGAAAACTGCAATAAATGAAGCTTTAAAAAAAAACCCCTCCTGAATGTTTAAAAATTTGTTAGCAAACCAAACCTTTGCACAGGGTTCAATCACCTGATTCATATTTTCAGCTTGGCTCTCAACCAACCTGACGGTGCAATTGATGATATCACAGCACAGGTAAAGCTGAAAAAAATAAAAAACCTTGGTTTTGGTGAGTCAGTGTCCAGTCGGTCTCTCAAACACCCACCCACACCCACATACACAAAAACTTGGAAGGCCAACCAAATAGCCTCTGTGATTCAATCATCTCCTTTTTTCCTCCAAAGATGAGCCAATCCAGCTTCTAGTCTCCCCCAAGCTTGTCTTCAAATCTTACAAGTCTATTGTGTTGAGTTTTTTCCTTTTCTTTTGCTGAAAAAACAGAGCAGACACCCCTCTTCCTGCAGCTGGCATCTTGTCACCATAACGTACGGCCGTACATTATGGTGAAAGGGAGAATCACATCCCGCAGTAACACAGGTGTTACAGCACCACAAAATGCTTTACATAATCAACCTTATTTTTCCTCTTGGATGTTCCCCAATGCACTGTGATTGCATCATGGCCAAGGGCTTTCTTTATCTTGATGAAGGGTTGGATATGATTTTGACATGACATGAAGCCAAGTTGTAACCAATTTACCAAAGAGTTGTAGTTGACTTGGGGAGGATATCAAATGAACTTGGGAACAAGTTCACCAACAATCAGGGCAAACTTGTGCATGACTTACAAACAACACATAAAAGGTATCAGACCAGTTTATGACTGAGTTAAGAGAAAGCACTTGCATGCAAGTGCCAAGGAAACAGCCCTGGTGATAATGGTTAGCATAGCTCATACAGCCACCTTGCAGTTGAAGCTACACTAACATGTAGCATTAGCGTAGCTGATTCAAAAGCTATGCTACTTGTTAGGGTAGCTTTTTTGAAAACTAAAACCACTAAAACACCACTGAAAAGAAATCTGGTTAGCATTAGTTGTACTTTGGGGAGCACAACTAGCGCTACGCTAAAGCTACAATTTTTTTTTCAAAATCCTGTAGCGTTACTTTTCAAAATTTGGCGCTAATGGTAGCTTTAATGTAGCGTAGCTTAATAAGCTAACACTATGCTACACTAATGCTACAGGTAGCATAGCTGTCCCACTGTTGATACAAAGTCTGAGTTATTTTTGCCTATTTTTTATCACTTTACACCCTCTTTTATTGACAGGCTGTGCATGCACATGACCTGTCAGTTTTTTTTCCCTTCAGTTTTGGTTGTTACATTGTGTTCCATGGCATTTTCAGGCCAGAATAAATCCCTCAGTATAGCATAAATCCCTCAGTATAGCATAAATCCCTCAGTATAGCATAAATCCCTCAGTATAGCATAAATCCCTCAGTATAGCATAAATCCCTCAGTATAGCATAAATCCCTCAATGCTGTGTAGCTAGGCCAGCCAAAATCCCTCATTCCTTTCTCACCTTGTAGCTAAATTCCCTCAATCTTGTCTATATAAGGGGCTCTCCTTAAGTTGTTTCCCCTTCCTCACCAGATTCTGGCATCAGATTTTACACACACCCTTATTAATCTTTATCCCCTATAAATACTATCCATCTGGTCACTCTATATTATTAGCCCTCAATACTATAATTTGACAATTAAAACACCCTTATATATATTATTACATCCCTTATACCATCAAAAACCCCTTTATAACCCTTTCATAAGGCACTTGGTTCAAGTCCTGGTCAAGATCTAGGTCTAACAGGTTCATTTACCACTAGGCTATTTCCCCTTTCAAACTCAACCCCCTCCTCACTCTATTTACTCCCATCACTAGGACCTGTGTTCAATCCCTGGTTGAAGCACTTTCTACCACACCACCCATCTCATCATCATCACCCATCATCACTCACCATCACTCACCATCACTCACCATCACTCACCATCACTCACCATCATTCATCATCACTCATCATCACTCATAACTCATAAAACTCCTGTATCAACACCAACCTCTGTTAATCAACCTCTTATCACTCACCTTTACAGCACCCTTTCTCATCTGAACCCCAAACCCCTTCTCAACAACATAAGTATCTTGATACACCCCTCCTATCACTTTATTAAACCTTCCAATCTGAGATTGGGGGGCTTGTTTAGTGTCTATAACCACAGAAAGGCAGAGGTATCCTCATTCATCCCTTTCTACACTCAGCAAAAGGTCTTCATTGAAATTTTTGAGCTTTACATCAGAGAGCAGGTACCGTAGAGAGGTGAGAGCAGCTGGAATATTCAACAGTTTCTTTCTGTTTCCTCACCAAAGAAAGCTAAGATTATTATTCTTGGGCTCTTCAAACTCTCAAAAAAATACTTTCCATCCATCAAATCACTCCTTCTCAAGTCCTCATAACTGATAGATATCAGGCTCTCATGAACTCTTTGGCTGAAGTCTTTCCCAATTCCTACCAGATGCTCTGTTTATGGAATATTCAGAAAAATTTATCCTCTCATTTCTCCAAATCCATCAAAGACAAGAATCAAGAATATAAAATTCACAAATATTTCAACAAAAAAATCAAACTTTCTTTTACTTTTGAATTCAACAAATCCTCATTTCCATACAATCATCTACACCAAAGGTTATGAAGATATCATGGATAAGGGGTGGACCATACAGAACAAATTGAAAATAGAATATTGAAAAATGTGCGGCGGGGGAATAATGAAGATCTATGAAACTGTTGATTATGATCTCCATCAAATTATTATCTCCAATGAAAGAAATATCTTTCATGCTCTTAGTGAATTATCAGTAGCATTCAGGGAAAGTCAATAATAACTCTATGCAACAAATTATTTCAGATTAAAAATCTAAGTTCAACCCAGGAAGTTATCTTGCTCAACAAATTTTAACTTTTCAAAATAGTTACACTGCTCTAACCATTTTGATTTCTTCCAATCTGAATTTTATGTGAATTAATACTGGTTTAGCTGGAGCTTTATTGCTAAGGAGTCTACATCAAGACAAGCAATTAACATCTGTGGTGCAAGATCTGGTTCCATTCACCTTTGATTTTTTTTTTGATTGACTCTCATCAGAAGACAGTAGAAAAGAAAACAATGCCAACCCAACCTATTCTCATTCTCTAAACCAGTAAAAAAAAGTTTAATAAAAAACCAACCAACCAATTCAATAATCCCAAGAACCGTGGTTGTAATAAAATTTGAGGCCCACATCCAAATTAATCTGGCAGAAATTTTTGAGGAGTAGTTCCAACTAAACCTGCACCATCTGGCCAATTTTCCAATGATAGATTTGCCAAAATCTTCAAGAAACACATGAAGCTCTAAATTTGAGGGCAGGCCAATCTATTTGACAACAGCAGTGATTATCAAGATTCTATTTTTGATGCTCTAGACAACCCAAAATTTTCTATGATCCAGAAGACACTGGTTTTATGATTGATGATCAAATCACTATAAATACAGATTTGAAACAAGACAACAAATCAACTCTGATTTTTGATTATGGAGATTCAAAATATAAAGTATGAAATTTATATTTTCTCATTGACCCTGTTCCAATCAGAAAATCAATGAATACTTATTCAGGCCAAATCAACATAACTCATCAGATTGGAAAAATGAATCTTGGTGGAACAATAATATATCCTGTGTATTATGCTCCAAATTTTCCCCAAATATCATTTACGCTTCTCAATTAGAAGATCAGGGCCTTTCAATCTACTTCAAATCACTGCTTTTTCTCCTTCAAAAAGGAGTGTCAATTATTTTTTGATTTCTGCAAGTGGGAAAACTGTATATTTTTCAGGTCTCTGAGGTGCAAAATAAAAATTGGTTGATGGCTATTTTGACTCCCAATCCTTCAATGGACTATCATATCGCCCTAAGACATCCTTTTGGTCAGTATCTGAATAAATTTCTCAAGCTCCACGAAATTACTCTAACCATGTCATCTCAACTTGAAAAGAAATGCAAAACATGTAAAATTTTCAAGATTAAATATGCTCCTCACTCCACTACACTTACTAGGGCAGATTTTTCCTTCAAGACAATTCATATCCACATTATTCAGATCTTCCCGCAAAGCAAAACAAGGTTCATAGTATTTATTGATTATTTCTCTCAATTTAATAGAATTTAACTGATAAGTCACAAAAGCAAATAAAAGTCAAAAATTCAGTCCTACTTGCTAGAAATTTTAAAAAAGACTAGTAAGTCCCCAGCTACCATCCATACCAACCAATTAGGTGATTTTAGATCTAATGAATTTTGCTCAAAAACTTCTGCCTTAGGAATTTAAGTCAAGACTTGTCCTGCCAACAGTCCTCAAACTAATGGCTTGGCAGGATGCTTGAATCAGAAGCCTTTGTTCAATATACACTTTCTCTTGGCCCATTAATATTTTACCATAAATTTTTGGGATGAAGCTGCTTGCTATGCTTCGATTCTCATTAATATCCTCCCATCAAAATTTCTCAATTGGAGCTTACCTGTGAGTGTGCTGGAAAATTTCAATGCTTGAATCAAACCAAGTTGGGATTTTAAAAAGATTATTCCATCTGGTTTGAAGTTTCAAGTTCATCATCATCCTTCCTTGAAAGTGTTGATTCCAAGCAGACCTCTTGTATGTCTTGGATATGAAAATAATTCTGATTCTCTTTGTTTCTTTGATCCTGGTAAACAACTCATTGTAATCAGTTGTGAATATATTCCAATATCTTTTAATTTGCCCTAAAATTCTCCTTCATCAGTCTGAAAACCTCCCAATTCTCTCCCCCACTCTGTCCCCTTCAACACTACTGAAGCAAATATTCTGACACAAGCAATGATTTCTTTCAAAGCTTGCCAAATTTTTAATTTTGTTTCAAATCCTCCAGTTCAAGCATCAAAAATATGTGTTATCTTTCATCACAAGTTCCTGAGTGTCCTCCTGAAGCTTTCAAAAATTCAAGGAAATGATCAGTGACTGAAAGAAAAACTCAAACTGCCTGAAGTTGAAATTCAAGTTGCCTATGTGCCCAAAGGCAACTTGCATTTCAACTGCAGGCAGTTGATTGAGTTTTTCTTTCAGTGAGTGATATTTATACTCACAATATTGTATCAACATCTATTCATTCTCATACTTGTTTAAATGCCTCACCTCCCCTCCTGACATTGCTGATTTCATTTATTGTCAACCACAGAGGTAATATCACCATACCTGACATTCCCCAAGTAGTTACAATGAAATAATTACATAACTAATCTTGTTAAATTATGTAATAAGTTGTTAAATATTAACATTAAACATTATATTACTTGTACTATACTTTATCAGAATAAACACAGTACAATTAATATAATATAAGTACCACAATAAGTAATTTACATAACAGTAATCTTACTGGAACCTTATTATAACTTAAAACCTTGAGTATAATTTATTACACTAGTTTTTGCCTAGTTTTGTCTGACGTCAAAAGGTTTTGTTCAGTTTTTCCAGGTTTTTTCTGTCTACACACTTTTTGTCCTTTTATTTTACCTTTATTCTATCTTTATATTTAGCCGTAAAATATAACATAAAATAACTTAACTTACAAAATATGCGCCTCAAGTATGCTTATAAATTAAATAATTATAATTGATAACAATTCATTATTTAAAGCATAAACAACTCATTTGATCTGTATCTTATACTGATACATAATCAGGAAGGAGATAGCAAGTTGTTATCAATCTTATTCCCATCAAATGATGTGTATTAACTAGAAGTTAATTAAAATCATTAATTTTAGCGCTGCCTGGAAGGAGATAACAATGTTTTATCAACTTTAACAGCATCATTGATGTGTACTTTAATTTAAATTAAATTACCATCATTGATCTGTTAATATTAACCTTGTGAAAATCCAAGGGATTAAAATTTGTTGATCTTGATCCCAGTGCGTCTCAGAGGTCTCACAACGAAGATCTTGGGCGCTTCTGAGTGCCTTGTTAGAATATTTAAGCACCAGCTTCCTCTGGTAATTTGCCCCAGCCTCCCAGTCACTCAGAAAAGAGCATTCAGCCTCCAGATATTATTATAAATATCATCCAGACAGATTATAAATTATCCCAGCAGCCTTATATAGTGTTCTTTCCACTCTATTAAGCCTCCACAATCATCCACACTCTTTATTTTCTGCCCTGAATCCACCTGTAGTGACTTATATAAGTCTTGAAGCGCATCTGAACCACTACCACCAGTTGTTAGTTGCACTCCAACCCTTATAAAGGCCCAACCACGTAATTACTAGTTACTTACAACAATTAAAATATTCCCTGACTGTCTCAGTAGGAATAATCCACATATACTTACGGTATTTCCCTCCCTATAAGGTTGAGAAGAGCTTTGCAAGATTTAAATACTTGAAGCTAATTATCATTAATAATTATTATTTATAGGAATTAACCCTTCAACTCACCAAACTACCACGAAAATCAATCACTCATAGCACAACCAGTGCTCATAAACACTTGGTTAGTAGCATAGAGGCTGACATTTATTGTGTTTCATTTGATGGCCATGAAGCTGAACTCCTGTTTAAAGAAATTGTTCCTGTGAAGGTTGTTCTGGCTAAGTCATCTGAATACTCTCATTGGAAAAAAGCTATACAAAGTTCCTGTATTGTTGCATTCCAACAATACAGGCACTTTGGTTCCCCTCCAGGAAATGACAAGGAAATTGGTGGAATTTGGATCCTCAGCAAAAAAAAAAAAAAAAAAAAATTGGTGATGTCCTTTGTTACAAGGCTTTTTTGGTATGTTTCAGTAAAAATCAAGAACACATGCTGCATTAATTTTATACCTATGCATTTGTGCCATCTGTGCCCCAAATGAGTCATTCAAGTTTTAATTGTCTCTTTTTTCAGCAATTCCTTAGCCGTCTTTCAATTCAATGTCAAAAATGCTCTCTGTATGGTGAGATGGATGCTCTGGTGTGTGTCTCTTAGGTTGAAGTTTTTGAGAAACCAATTTCTGAATCACGGTTTTGGAAGCCCAACAAGTTACTCTATTGCACCAAGCAAGCACCATGTCAATGGCAAAAACACCTTGTATCAACTCTTTCTCACATTAGTTTTGATTCATATCCTTTGGATGAGTCCCTTTTACACAATGAACACCAAGCAGTCTTGCTTCACATGCATGTTGACAATGATCTACTGGTTGGTTCTTCTTGTGACCAATTTCACCACATCCTCAATCAATTAACAGAGCACTAAAAGATCAAAGTGAAAGAGCGGTCAACGCAACACTTGGGCTATATGCTTAGCTGGAAGGGGGACAAGACTTTCCACGTAAATCAGGCTGATTTCACCAAGAACATTCTCCATGACCTATGTATGGACAAGTCAAATCAATTCAGAGCTCCAGCACCCACAACTCTTCATCAATTCATTGCATACAAGTTGCTTCCTTTCCATCAAAATATATATCAAAAGGCTCTAGGCATGTTAAATTATTCAGCCTTAAATACCAGATTGGATATTACATTTGAAAAAATCTACTATCTCAGCTCACTAGTAATCTGAAAGTTGCACAATGGGGTTCTGTGAGGCATTTAATTTTCTACTTACAGGGCACTCACAATCTGGGACTCAATTTTTCAAATTCTGAATGGGCAGACGCTGACTATGCCACATCATGACTCACTAAGAAGTTGATGTTCTAGATATGTGATCACACTATTTGGAAGCCCAATTTTCTGGTCAAAGAAAAAAAAACCAGTTGTTTCTCAATGAACAAATGTGGCTAAATTTGTTGTGATAAACTGATTTGCAAAGCAACTGCATTGGCTCACTAATCTGACACTTAATCTGAACATCAAGATCAAGAACCCAATTATGAAGAATGATAATTCTGATAAGCAAAGAAGAAAAACTCAATGAAAACACCAAGCATGAAGTTCAATTTAAATATGTACTTGAACTGGTGACTAACAAACAGTTGATCATGCAGCAAGTTTCAACAAAAAATTTGATTGCTGATGGACTCACAAAACCTCTTGGCTGCTTCAAAATATAAATTTCAAGATTGAAACTACATCTCTCTGCATCATTATTAAGGAGGAGTCTTATGAAATAATCCTAACACAGCAGCTGTCCCATATTCCCAAAACCTCACCCAAATGATACTGCGCTTGCTATTTAATTCAAACTCAATCTGAAGAATTATTCTAATCAAAAAAGTCAACTTTCATTGTCTCCTTAATCAACTGTTGAAGCAGTTGTCTGTCTATTCAACGCAAACACACACTGGGATTGTTCAATTAAATTTCAGGAGGAGTGTGTCTTTGCACAAGTGGAGGTAATTAATTGGAACCCTGGATTGAATTTTCTTTATTTTACTCTCTTTCTATTTTTTTTTTTATTCTCATCTACTTTTTCTCATCAATTCAGGCTTGTTGCAATTTCATATCTCTGTTATAAAGTTGTTTTTTGTTTTTTTCCTCAGTCTAGCCAGGGTAGAATTTAAGCAGGTACTTGAATCATTTTTTATCTTTCTCATCACGTATTGATTATCTTGTTATCTCAATTCTAACTGTTCTTTTTTTTTTTTTAAAAAAAAAAAAAAGATTGTTACTTTTACTAGCTTTTATTATTTGTTTCAATAAGATAAGGGGGTTCAACACACAACCCCCAAATTTGTTGTGCAACCCTTGGATGTTGGGCCACTGGTCCAAGGGGGTTGCACAACCAAAACCCATTGGCATTGGGGGTCGCCGGACAAATTTTGAAAAAATTGTAATCATTTTTCACAAATTTTTTTGGGGGTCAAAATGAGAGATAATTGATGGTATTAATTACTACCTTCTTAGGTGTGAAGAACCTTATGGTAAGGTTCATTTCTCAAAAAAACCTTATTTTTCTCATCTTATTGATGTTACACCTGGTTTTTGGGAGGTACTTTTTCAGGTGCACAGCTAGAGATATTGGAAAATTTCAAGATTTATTCCCAATCTTCTAATAGTTAAAACAACAATGGTTATTTTTTTGTTCAAAGTTCAATAATACATCCTATTTGGGGGGTGTCACAGCTTTTTTTCCAAATAGGAAGAATTATTGAACTTGAACCAAAATGAATTTCAACATTGTTTTTTCAACCATTAGAAGTTTGGTAATAAATTTTTAAATTTCCCAATCTCTTTTGATTTTCCACCTGAAAAAATACCTCCAAAAGATCAGGTGTAACACCAATAAGAGTAGAAAAAAAAGTTTCTTGGACAAATGAACCTTAACATTAGATTTTTCACCCCTAAAGATTTAGGAATAAACCTTAGGGTCCATACCATGCCCTTTTAGAAATCCAATTTCAACACATTTTCACGCGGGCTTCAAAAATTCAATTTTGATAATTCAACCCAGCCAAAATCCTGTACCAATTTGACACAATTCCAAAGCAAACCAGAAACCCAATTCCAGAAGATTGGACAATTTTCAAAATTGGTTTCAGAGCCAATTTTCAACCTCAATTCCTGACTGGTGTGGAACTACTCTTATGGAGAATAGAGCTTGAGAGGGAATAGTGCTTGAAGGGCTGCCTCTCGGGGAAAGCTGGGAGAGTAAGGTAAGACAAGAAAAGAGAATAAACTCTTTAGAGAAAAAGGGTGTGGCTTTGAAGACGCTTTGGTATAAAGATGGGGGTGTTCTCCCAGACTGGTTACTGGTGAGCCTTTTGGATATTTTGCTAAGGGTGCAATAAGACTTGGGATCAGTGCTAAGCAATACTACTTTGATTCCTAGTGAGCTGATGGGGAACAACTGAGGAGGGAAAACAAGGCTGCTTTTATAGACAAATCTGGGTGAATGAGACGAGGGCTGAGTTGTGGTTGGGTACAACTGTAAGAAGGATGGAACATTCCAGAGAAGGAGAAAAAGGGCCAACTTGTGGGTACGGCTGAGGGAAACCATGGGAACAGAAGAAGCGGCTAAAACATAACATGCGGCGTAAGCTGTAAAGGAAGGAGATAACAATAGCCTTGGTTTCATGCTTGGTTTCATGGCTTGCGGAACTTTCTAGGGCGAGACGGCTTGCAGATAGTCGAAACAGTATCCTATACAGAGTTTGATTGTTTCAGGCGGTCCTTTCCTTGTTGCGTCAGACTTGTGGTTTCTGTGTTTGGTTGATTTTATCCGTGATCCTGCCGTGACTTGTGCCATTCCTGAGCTTGTGTCTGATTCCTCTTTGTTCTGTGATTTGTCCGTGATTGCTCCTTGCCTGGTGTGCCTTCTTCTTCAAGGTTTGGCTTACCACACTGGCCGTCACTGTGAGATCACAGTTCAGCTATGTACATCTGTATTGCCATGGTACATGATTTGCAAGATTTTCTTTGGCAATGGGATAAAAATTCCATTTCATTTTGTGCAAGAAAAAATTAGGCGTGGTACAGACCCTTAATACCATAAATTATCTCTCATTTTTACCCACAAAAAATTATGAAAATAATTATAATTTTTTTTAAATTTGTCTCGCAACCCCAATCCCAACGGCTTTTTGGTTGCGCAACCCCCTTGGACCAGTGGCCCGACGTCCAAGGGTTGCGCAACCAATTTGGAGGGGGTGTGTGTCAAACCCCTAAGATAATATAAGACCTCAAATTCCTACAGAAGGATGCAGATGGATATTAAATTCAGGGAGGGAGCTTCCAATCAAGTGACCAAAGCCAGCTCACTTAATTCTTTTCTTGGCCTTGAAGTTTCTTTCTTGTTCTCTCTTGCTTGGCGACTTCAAACTGACACACAGGGACTGAAGCAAAAAACTTCTGAGGAAGAAAGACTCCAAAGCAAACAGGAACAGTGGAGCAGTCTTGAAGGTTGTGGACACATCAATTGAAAGCTCAAGAGACCAAGAGATTCCGCTAGATTTTGAGCCAGAAAAGAATACTCAGTCTATAACATTTTTAGTGACCTCAGGAAAAAGTGGCAAAGGAGGGTGATGGGGAAGTACAGCCAGCCTAATTTACACTGCCAGAGAAGAAAGCACGGGTATTTCCAACACCGAGAGAAGTAGAGAAGCCGAATTCCAAAACTTGTGAGCATCACGATTTTTCTGGTGCTTCGTCTCACAACTCTTCAAGACAACCTGGATGAAGGCACTGATTGGCCCTCAGTTATTTCCGACCCTTTTTCTCGATTTCTTTCACGCTTAGGAGGAGGTTCTTTCTGCGGCAAGAGAGCATGTCGCAGACCATAGCTTCAAGTATTTATAGGCAAAGCAGGAATGAGAACATTTCAGCCGCCATATGCCCCTTGGATGCATTGACTTGGAATTTTGAGAGGGGGTAACTCACAGGTTCGTTTGAGGCACCCGTGGAGGTTGCTACTTTAGTGGCTTCACTACCAACATCGTCCGCTTTTTGGGCGCAGCAACCGAAAAAAATTCATGGGCAAAGCTACTATACTCTGTACGATAAGCTACAAAAAGAAATTGTTCAAATGGTTATTAGAAGCTCAGGGGACTCGGGTCGCGCAAAGTCAAGTCAGGCTTAACTGTGATGATGAGTATCTCGAATTTCATTTTGAAATATTCCGCGAACTCTTGCACTGAGGCAGGTCAGCTAGGTTAACGGATGTCTGAAGCTGAAAGGAGCTTGGGTGGTAATGCGAGTAATATAGGTAGTTGAAGTGCCCCTGCCTCTTTTTTTTCTTTCCCGGATCAGAAACAAAGACGAGGTGCCGAAGTGATCTACAAGTATTGCGAGCTTATTTATCTTGCACGGTAAAGCAAAGCCTCTAAAGCAACACAGAAT
>SMGU01011046.1:0-13117 GCA_004348175.1 Puccinia novopanici
TGCCGGGCAGCAAGTACAAATTGCCCAAGCAAAAGCAAGACTTGCCAGAAAAAGATAGATTAAACTAGGTTGTTTTCTTCTCTGCTTGTATCTCCTCTGCCAGTTTGACTTCATGCTCCTGTTGCTTTTATATATTTTTTATTTCCTTCTTTTATTCTGAGTTGTTTCTCACTGTTATTTTTTTTTCAAAATAGAAATTGTCTTCTTTTCATTACTGATTATCACTCAAAATTGCTGAAATTTAAATTTCAGGCATCTGCTTTCAACCAATCCAAATTCCACAATTATAACTTGGTGTGAATGAAAAATGTTACTTGACCATTTGTTTTCTAAACTGTGATTCAAACCAAATGTGAAGAGGTGATGAATTAACCTATGCAAATTAAGACAATACAGTGTAGGAGAAGAAAATATCAGACATATCTCACTCTTTTTAAGCTGGAGTTTTTGCTTTGGTGATAAAATATAAATAGTAAAAAATTTGTGCATCATGATGGAGTTATGTGATAATAAAACTACTACTGGCAGCCTTGAATTTTGAATAAAAAATACAACTTGATTGAACTTGTCTGGATTTCAAACATTCAATTTGTTTTATTCAAATTATCAGGGAAAAAAAAAAAAAAGAAAAAAAGAAAGAAAAAAAAAACAGAAATACACACCAGAGAGCAGAGTTAAAACAAATCAAAGTTTCATGATTCATTGGGTTGTAAGACTCAACTTCATATGGTTTGAAGTTTAAATGTTATTCTATTCCAAATGATAGCATTGGGTTCATAATTTAAAAGGCTTCAGTACTAAATGGATAATTAAATATTGATATTAAAATTATAAACTAAGATTAGTCTACTTCATCTTGATATGGGCTGTAATAGGATAATGTCTTACATTCTACATAAACAAATCCATTTCCTCCATTGGTTTTGATAAATCGATCAAAGGCTTAACTCTGCCTTTTCATTCTATCTGACATCTGAACATAAGCCCCAGCAGTTTCTGATTGTTAAGGAATGCAAAAAATAGCTCCCCAATTTTCCCATTGTCATGTAATAAATATATACTCATGCTTTGGATTTGATTCAGCTTTAGTTCCAGATGAATTGTGGTAAAATTCAACTTCTCTGGTGGGGTTGGATTGAGATCAGGTCATGCTCCATATGAGTTTGATATGAACATGCCTTCCACATTTGTTGGGAGATACATCAGCATGTGTTCATGTTCTGTTAATGTAAACATTATGAATAATTCCTGCAATGTTCCTAGAAAAACATGAATTATGGCACTTGACACCAAGTGCCAGGAATTGTCCCCTGGTGAAGCAAGCTTCTCAGGCAAACACACAAGGATTTTGGTCACCGGGGCTTGGAGGAAACTTACCAACGACTAGTCTGCAGGTTTTGGTGGCCCAGCTTGAAGAAGAAGGTGAAGTTATGGGTCCAGAGCTGCGAATCATGCCAGAAGAGAGACCCACTGGTGCCAAGAGAAATCCGGAATCTGTGAGCACACTTGATGCCAAGATCAAGGATCTTCTAGCTACAAGTGCCACAGAACTTCGAGTAAAACTCAGAAAATAGTATATATTAAGTTTTGGGATGGTTTGGATAATTTTTGAGGGTTTTATTAATTTTTATAATAAAAGAAATGGCCAAAAAATGGCCAAAAGTAGGAAAAACAGAGGGGCCTGCAAGCAGGGGTGTTTATGGTGCCCTCTAAGGTCAAATCCTGGGTCACAGGGGTGCTTTTGACGAAACTGGGGCCTGTAGAACAGGGGTTTTTATGGTTCCCAGAGGATAATTAAGGACTAAGGATGGTAGGAATTATTATAGATAATAACTTCTACAGGAATAATCCTTGCACAAAAGGGCCAATGGGATGGAATGGGGTGATTTGGGGTCTTTTGTGACGAAAAGAGGAAGGGGAAGGACTCACTGGTATAGCTTATAAGGCTGGGCACTGGTTGTGGTAAATGGTGACAAGTACTGAATAAGCTGTTGGCTGGAAGTGGACTGGGGAATCCTTCAAAGGGGATAGAGGGGAGCTCTTTTAAGGCTGTTCTGATGCCTTTGGGACGAAGTCAGAGTCCCCTCAAGTTGTGTGGACTGGCTACAGTACCCTCAGAGCTGTAAGTAGACAGTAATCATACTCAATATTCACTAAATAGAGTCACATGGTAAGTCACATGCTGTGGCTTGTCACACAATGTGGTTGGATACCACTGTTATGGGGTCTTTGGGACGAAGCCAGAGCCCCCTCAGAATGTTTGGACTAGTTACTGTAGTTTAGTGGCTGTAACTAGTACACAAATGTGGCTAAAATAGTGCCATATGGTGTGTCACATGTTGTGGCTTGTCACACAATGTGGTTATTTGTACTAAGAGGCTTGTTACTAGTCTGGAAAGTTGTTATGGAACTATTTGGGCGCTTCCATGTGCTCCCAGCTGGTACAGAACTAGTAAGGAATTCATATTTTTACTTGTTGTGGCACATTTGGTACACTTGGGGACCTGTAGTAACTATGTAGAAGATGCTACAAGTTTCTAAGGCTTGTAATCAAGTTTCCTGTGTATTTTTATTTCGTGTCTGAAGGTATTTCACATGTCTGTGTAATGTTGTAGCTTTGTTGTGACATATCTGAGTAGATAATTATTTTATTAGAGTAGTTCTTTCTTGTTATACTAAAGTAGGTAAAGGGTCAATCTTATGGTTATGTGTATAGTGAGTGACCCTAGGTTAGTTTATGCGTAGAATTCATTGGTGCAATAATATTTGATAATTTATTGCACCAACTATGAGTTTTGTTAAAATATGTTTTAAATTAATTTATTATTATTTAATGAGAGAGTACTATGTTGGCTTGCTCTACATAGTAGCAAGCTGATAGAATCCCACAGGAACAAGCACCTTATTCGGACGAGTAGCACTGGATGTCTGTCACATCAAAGCAGGAAGATACAAATACTTTCAAACCACAAAAAGGTTTGGTACCCATGAGTTAAACCTCAAAAAGGGGGGTTCATGACCCACAAAAATGAACCTGAAAATCCACTCAACAAAGTTTCAACCCCTTTCAGGCCTACAGACACATGGACGGACAAATCTTTCAACTTTGGCGGGTTTTTTTCAAATCAACACACGGATTTTTTTTTATTATTATTATTTCTTTTCCATTTCAAGACCAACTCAATACTACACTCAGTCAAGAGGATCAACAAGCTCAAGCACAAAATTACACTCATTCAAGAAAAATCAAACTTCAACATTCAAGATATGGTGGATTCCAGGGAAATTGTCTGGGGACAGACAATAAGTTGGGGGAGGATGTGGTACTCTTAAATGTTGAAAATTAAAAAATTATTTCTTTTATTCTTTTTCTCTATTCTTTCTCTATTTTTCTCTCTTTTCTCATACTACAGGCCAGAAACCAGCATATCTGATTGGAGAAACAGACTCTACGGCTCAATTTACCCTATGGTCACCTTGGACGGCAACCTCTCAAACCCCTTGGATCAGAAGTTACACATCCTCCTTGGCCACCTTCAGTACATAAAACAGTGGGCTGCTACGCTACACTACGCTACACTACACTACATGGCCGATAACCGTTAGCGTAGCGTTTTTTTTTTCTCTTCCAAATTTGTGTAGCATTAGTTGAGATATTCATCCACTACACTAACAGTTAGCATAGCGGAAAATTTTCCTTGAAATTTTTCTGTAGCATTAGTTGAGAATATTTTCTGCTACACTAACAGTTAGCGTAGCTTTTCTTGAACTAACAGAATTTTGAAGAATTTTTAGTGTAGCTTTTTCCCAGCTAACAGACAGCGTAGCGTAGCTTAATGGGAGCTACGCTACGCTGTGCTACAGAACTAACAAATAGCTAACAACTGAATGCTAGGATCAAAAGTGGGCCGCTACTCTACACCAACTCACTGAAACAAACACATGACTAAGATTTTTGTGATAAAAGATAAATTCATTTTCAAAATCAAAAAATCAAATAGATTATTAACATCAAACAATCTAACACTGCAAAAAAAACTTGATCAACTGCCTGCAGTTGACATTCAGCATGCTCCAGCCAAGCTGCCATCCAAACTCCACATGTTTGCATATGTAGATTTTTTGGCACAGTCACTGTGCAGTGTGCACAGTGACTGTGCATCCAAGCTTGGTTGAATCAATATTGGAGAAAGGTTTGAGTAACACCACAAGCTTCCTTGAACTTTCAGCATGTCAACTGCAGGCAGTTGAGCATGTTTTTCCCCCAGTGTAATGGAGTTCAAATTAGAATTTGGAAATCAATCAGATTCAAACATTTAAGATTCTCATTACCTTTCCTAGGTGACTCCCAGTACTTCAGAATTGAGAATTCTTTTGGAAATGAAAACAATCAAATTGAGTTCAAAGTAGAGGTTGAAGATCAATCAGATTCAGACTTTTAAGACTCTCAAAACCTTTCCTGGGCACCTAACTGACCCCCAGTACTCCAGAATTAAGAACTCCTTCAGACATGAAAACGATCAAATTGATTTCAAAGTAGAACTTGAAGATCAATCAGATTCAGACTTGTAAGACTCTCAATACCTTTCCTGGGCACCAAACTGACCCCCAGTACTCTGGAATTGAGTAGTCTGTTAGAAATGAAAAAGAATGAGTGATTGAAAGACAAACAATGAATGAGCTTTAAATAAAATGTGATGAAAGAGAATGAATGAGCTTAATAATTTAAACAATTGATGTATTAAGACATTTAGTCGTGGTTGATGTTGCTATTCAAGGTTTTTATTCTCATATGGTAGAGCAAGAGTCAAAATTTGATCTGTCTGAGGTCAAATGTGATCCACTGGGTACAATTAGATCCAGGCAGAACGATCATGCCAATTGAGACCTGTGGACCACACCTCACCTCAGGAAGCTCAAATTATTACTCAAGATATACTAATAGAACCAATTATGACCACATATCTAAGTTTTTTTACTACACTACAACTACAAAAAAAAAATTAAAAAAAAAAATTAAAAAAAATTAAAAATTAAAAAAAGCAAAAGAAATTAAAAAAAAAAAATTAAAAAATTAATGATTTTTTTTTAAAAAAAAGTTAGCCTTTTGCTGACATAGCCTTAACATGACGTTGTTTACTTACAAAAACTGATATCTTTCGTAATATCTCGCAACTCTGCGAGGCCCACTTCTGCGAGCCCAGATTCGGCCAAGAAAATCTGGCGAGTATCATCCAGGACCTGAGGTAGAGGGGAAACGTCAAACATTATAAAGAAAGAAAGGACAGAAGAAGGACTTACAGATAAGAGACATATGGCAGCCTTAAAGACGGTGCGGCACTCATTGACGAGTTTTCTGAGGACAGGATGTTGTTCCAGAGTTTCGGGGGGAGAAGGGATGCTTTGCATGCCGCTAGCGAGGGCGGATTTCTCAGAAATCTCGACGCCACGAACGGAGGTGCTGGAGCTGGAAGAGGGGCGTTCCCAGGGGGATTCGAGACTCAGCGGGGCGCTTCCCTCCGTCATCAGTTTCTCTCCCGCCTCGACGCGCCCCTTCCAGCGCGCCAGCCCCGCCTCGGACGTGTCGTACGGCTTGCTGCCAAACACACCCAGCCGGTTCAGCGTCAACTGTCGCATCTTCTCATTCGCTGGTACGGGTGCTGAGTAAAATCTCGCCTCGTACGCCGACGGCGTGTCACCCTCCTGCATCGGTGGCAAAGGCGGGTTGAACACATCGATTTGGTCCTATGGTAGAGAGAAACCCCTTTAACCGGCATCACTCTTCAATCGAGCCTTATTAACAAGATTGCACACTTACGTTGGCATAGTACCGGTGAAACTCGTCCCAGGTCTTGGGATGAGTTTCAAGCGGACTAGAAGCACTGATCCTGACTTTCAACACGGCCACCATTTTCTTGACATGAGTCTTGGCCCCGCTGGACTTGAACTTCCAGGAATTGAAGATGGTCGCGCGTTTAGGCTGGTGAGGGCCGAGGGAGCCGGCGGCGACGGAGTCAAAGTCGAGGAGCTTCTCTTCGCGCTGGATGATCTCGGTGCGGGTGACGATATTGTTCTTGTGGCCGGTGCTGCCGTCGGATTTGTGGGTGAAGGCCTTGAAGGCAATCTGTCGGATGCGGGTGAGCCGGATGGTCTTCTTGGACTTGGTGTTGTGCGGCTTCTTGTGCTTGCTATCGGCCATCTCATCCTCGCTATCACTCACGGCAGGCGTGTGCGAGTCCAGCCATACGTCGTCGTCACTTCCTGGCGCCTTCAACGACGACGTGCTGGTGGCCGTGCCTTTCTTCCAGAAATAGTCCGACGGCCGCGACTTGCCTACTACATAGGGGCCCGCCTGTCCACGCAGCGAGGTATTGTACAACGTCGAGTACGGAAGCAGCACGCCCAATGTGGGGTTGATCACGGCGGTAGACATCTTGTGACGACGTGAAATTGATCAGCGCTATCTACGGCGGGGTAAAACCGGTTCAAACAGCTAGTTGTATGTTCAAAAAAAAAAAAAATAGGGAATAGGTGGTAGACAGATAGTACGCTCTTGGGCAAATGGCCAGCGAGTGCCCAGTAGACGCGAGGGTTGGGGAGGTTTTAGCGCGTTGGATCGAATAAGGGTATAATAAAGGTTATTGCGATGAGAGGGACTAGGACGGATTGGATATCTATATCTGTGCTTTGATGGAATGGATGAAGCAGGATGGGGGGGATATCCGAGAAGACAGGACCGGGCACTCTTTTTATAAAAATACCTCAGCTCTGTTGTGCGTCTCGTGCGGGATATCCAGGGCACACAAGATCACTGGGCCGCTGGGACAGGCGGAGAAGCGGACGGGAGGGCTGGTGGGGCAGGCCAAACCAACCTTCCTCTCTAACCTTCAAGTCTAGGCACCAGTCAGTCGCGGATGTAACATGTATATTACCACACGAAACGATGGCGAGTGGACCTGCAGATAGGAAGTGTGATGTCCTTGCTGAACTGGGCCGATTTGCAACGCTTTTTTTTTTTGGCCATTTACTGGGGCTCCTTCGACACAAGAACCTCGACGGCCATCGCGCGGAGAGCAAAGCTTTGTGTTCCTGGAGTTTGATGGGGCCAGAGATGGCATTCAAAGCCTCTCCGCCTCCGCCGGTCGAGCACCATTCTAAGTCAAGCAGAGAGAGTCCCGATGGGCAGCGGCCGGTCTTCCCCTGCCTGTATCAACTGCTTGCCACAGCTCCACTGGCCTTGAGAGGTCTCGTGGAGCCTTGCGCGCTAAGTTACGACTTGAATTCCCGAATGGTTTTATTCCAAGCTGTCAGATCGTCGCTTCACGCTTCATCAAACACTAGTGCTCTCGTGTCTTTTTTTTCTGTTAGTTCTTACCGTTTGTAAGGTGTGTCACGGCTGGAGCTGGAATTCTACTTAAGGATAATAAATAGCCTGGCTCACCTTGGTGCCTTGTGCACCCCCATATGATCCCAATGCTTGTCATCAACTTCGCAATATAGTTTTTTGTTTTGAGGTGCTGCGATCAGTGCCACACAATAAGCAATCTGATGGCCAAAAATCACGAAAGTTAATGGTCTCAGGGTCTTGAAAAGTGGTGTAAGACCTCCAAACATCAAGCGACAATGCAAGAGGTTTGTTTGCAAGTCACTGCCCAGGCCCAGCCTGAGTTGAATCAAGCTCTATCTCTAGATTTAGAATGCTATCATGGTCTTTAAAAGCAATGACATTGTTGTTCTCATTCAATCAGAAAGATCAAATCAATCCGTGAATGAGACTCCTACTTCAGAGATCAAGATCAGAACTTGCAATGGTGGACTACTATGCCACATGGTGCTATTTGCCTCAACTAGGGTTAGCGGAGCAGCCTTCCCATCACACTACTGGTTCCATAGCACAAGTGGCCTCTCAATGTGGTGCCACTATGCTATGCTACAGCACACTATAGCACTTGAGGTGGGGTTTTTCTACTCAAGAGTGCTGCAGCAAGCCCATTTCGGGGCTTGTGTGTGGCTAGTGATATCTGATAAAAAAAAAAAAAATGGAATAGCTGACCAAAACATCTAGCTGTTAGCAAAAAAAACTGGAATAACTGACCAAAACATCTAGCTGTTAGCAAGATTGAATCCTAGGTGCTATGCTACTCTAACACTGCTGTTGGTGTGCCTAGCATAGGAACTTGCATCAGAAGAAGAAAGTTGTGCTACCTTCTGATGAGAAACATCAAGAAGCAATGGGTGTGGCTTTGACATGCTGCAGTCTGTGCAGATCAGTGCCAAGATAGCATGAAAACAAGAAATGGGAATTTATGGGATGGCATGCAATACAAAGCACACTGCAAAAAGGGAAGGCTTGTGCAAGGGAGGAAGATGAGTTTCCCCAGAGAAACAGTGTTGGGCAAGGTTCACTTGGTTAGGATGAAGCAACAATTGTAGCCACTGCAAGACTAGTGCCCAGTGTGGTTGAGGCAGGTGAATATGGGGCTGCAGCCAACCAACTGGGATCATAATATATGGGAGTTATGTGAGTGCCACATCAGGTCAATAAAGTTGCCATAGACCGGAAAGTGTGAAATTATGTTTGATCTGTTTGGCAAAAGCAGTCCTGTTTAGCAAAAGCAGCCCTGTCAGCTTGCAGGGAGAAGAGTCATGTAGCTGTTGGATCCACAAGGGAATCTATCAAGTATATGATGACTTGTAAGAACTGTAAAGCCTGATGATTGTTAAATGTGAGGTTATTATTAAAAAATAATCAGAATTTTGAGATTCCTGTGTTGATGAAATTATACAGCCAATCCCAAAAAGCTTGCAGATGGAGCTGGGAGATTTGGCCAATTTTTCTACTCTGCATCTCATCACCTGTACAACCTGGTATGCAGGCTCAAGATAGGTGGTTTGCAGGCCAATTTCAGCAATTTCAAGGTGAGAGATGGTCTGCAAACCCAGGTGCACAACAATGGAGGAGGCAGTCTGAGTCAAATCTGCTTGAGGAATTGGATGGGACAGGTCCCATCCCTCCAACTTCCAAAAACAAAAAAAACAAAAAATTATTTGTTTCAGCTGCGTTGCCAAGGCCTGTATGGGCCAACAGGGCACAGAAAATAAAAAACAAAAAATTGACAGTCCCAGGCCGCAAGCTTTTTTGGATTGGCTGTATCTTTAAGGTGACAAAGGAATCAATTTTGAGGAAGAATTTTGTCTCTTCTTCAATTAAAAAGTAGGGAAGAATCAAGGAAATAAACCTTATAAAAATGGAACCATTGATCTGCCACCAGAATAAGCATGAAATATGACATGTGAAATGAACATGAATAATGGAACACAGCTGTGCAGTCTATGTAGGGAATTCAAAACTAGTCATTGGCAAGAATGAGATGTAGGATTTCATTACAGGCTGGTAGGTGATGTAGCAAATCACATATCAATTGGGGGATAATCAAGCATATGAGGTGTGGAGAGTGGCCTCTCACATCACAGCTTGGGGGAGGGCAATCTGTTGTTGACATAGGCTTATGGTTATGCTTCTATCAAAACTAGTTGTGTATTTAGTCTATTTATGTATTTTCTGTTTCACTTTCACCAATGGTGGACCACTATTCTAAACTACCCTATATGACCAAGGGTAGCAGTTCTTTTTTTCTGTCCAAGTTGGTGTAGTGTTACTTGATTCCAACAATCACTAAACTGACTGGTAGCATATAAGTGGACTTTTGTTTTTTCATGAAGCTTCATGTAGTATTAGTTGAAGATAATTGTTTCTACATCAAAAAAGAGTTTATTTTTTATAGAATAAAAATAATTTGTTAAAAAAGGTGTAGTCAAATATAGGTTATTCTAAAAAATGTGAACCTGATTAACAGTTACACTAGAAAGTATCATAGCTGAAAACAAGTTATGCTACAATAATTTCTCTTTCTGGAACTTAAAACTAATTTCAAAATAAAAATCACATTGGTGATCATGTAGGGGTCAATTGTTGACCCATCACTACATCATGAGAAAGTGAGGCACTATAACTAGACAGAAAGTCTAGGAGAGTAATTCTAGAACCAAAAAATTCTTTGGAAAGGAAGCTAGCTTTGTAGATAATAATGTTAGAACTCTCTGTGAGTGTCAAGACATGATGGTGAATGTGAAGAATGAGAAGGAGAGAAAGAAGGAGAAATAAAGAGAGATGAGTGGTGTACCTAGCTCAGTAGATATTTGTTTCAAAAAGGAAAAAAAATCTGAGAATTGAATTTGTTAAACATGGTAGATAAAGTATTTTGAATGACCTCACAATGAGTTCATTGCCAAATTCAATTGAAAATGTAGAGAAGGAATAAAAGGGGAGAAGTAGAAATGTTTTACTGAGCAATTAAGGGTTGATATGTGCAGTCTTTTGATTATTGATCTTGAAAAATCAAGTTTTAATCTCATCCTCAAGGTTGTCACTGATTGATTTGTCTGAGGTCAAATGAGACTAATTGAATTCTAATCATACACAAGATGATACTGAGACCCTTATCATGACAAAATAAACAAGAAAAGTTGAAGAAAAACTATGAAATTATAGCATAGCTGAATCCTTTTTGCTTGATGTTAGTGTAGCTGATCCACCTTTATGCGGAAGTGTAGCATAGCTTTTTCACTAGCTTGCAACACTAGAATACCACTATCAAGACTCATGCTATGTTATCAGATACAAAGGAAAAAATCCATATTTTTTTAGTGGCAGTTGTGAAAAATTGGCACTAAAAGTCACTCTTATTTAGGGTAGCATAAAAATTTAACACTATCACTGAAAGAAAAACTCAATCAACTGCCTGCAGTTGATTGAGTTTTTCTTGCATTCTATGCTACATGAACACTAATGGTAGTGTAACTGGCCCACAGTTGCTTTTTCCTGTGACCTTCATTCTTCTTCTTCTCCCTCATGTCACTCCTTTCCTTACCAGTCAAATTGTTATTATTATTATTCAAAATTTGTCTGTCTGAGCAACCCACAACTTGGGCCCCATTTTTGGCTGTCCTCAGAATTAATAAACCAGAAAAGATTCTTGTCATCACCCCTATTGGGTTTAATCTCCCAGGATATGTGTATGACACATATGAAGTGTAGCCCCTAGCATGCTTGTTTGGCTGCCAGTATCATATCCTGCATTTGAAACTGGGAAGAGGTCAAACCATTGTTGGGGATGGGTACCAAGTGGCTTATTTGTGGCAGGCAGCAACATGGATGATTTTGAGTTGTTTTTGGATATGATGAGAAAGGGGGGTGTAGATTTTATGGCTTTCTGAGCTTGAAGTCAAAGAAGAGAGGGATGAAGAAGGTTTAGATTGGGGCAGATTCACTTTGAAAGAGGGGCACCGGACAGGCTCAAGGAGGCATGGAAAAAGAAGGTGGAGAACCAATGATGAGATTCCTTTTAGCTAGCCTGAATATATAGTCTATGTACAAGCAGGTCAAAATGTGGTTGAGAAAGAATTGAATAAAAAAGAATTTTGAATCAAATCAACCAAGAGATGAATTGAGTTCAGACCAGACAGACTAGACAAACAAGATCAATAATAATTCTGGTTCTAGATAATCTGAAGAAGAAAAAAAAAGACATCACAAACAAGAAGAGGTGTTAATTCCTCTTGATCTGCTGAGAAAAATCAGGAAACAAGAAGTAATTCATTGAGATAAGAGGGTGAAAGTTTCACACATCAGACTACTTTTATATTACTATAATGTTTGATGATTTTTTGAAAAAATAACAACAAGAATCAGAACCGGGCTTCTCTTTTTGACCAAAAATCAGTAGCATAACAGCCCTGGTTTGGGACCAGGGACCACAGGCAATGCAGTTTTAGCGGATTTTTGAAGCCATTACGTGCCCGCTGTGGTATTCTTAAATGTTGAAAATTAAAAAATTATTTCTTCTATTCTTTTTCTCTTTTCTTTCTCTCTTTTTCTATCTTTTTCCATACAACAGACCAGAAATCAGCAAATCTGATTGGAGAAACAGACTCTACGGCTCAATTTACCCTATGGTCACCTTGGACGGCAACCTCTCAAACCCCTTGGATCAGAAGTTACACCCCCTCCTTGGCCACCTTCAGTACTTATCACCAATCACCACTATCATTTACATATCACACTCCTTACACAACCATCAGTACATTACACAACCAACACAACAACATACTACATACACCATACACATACAACAACATACTACATACAGGACAACCACCCCATACTCTCAATCACATGGACATGCACGATGCATGCGGGCTCATGCTGGCTAAACTAGTGGATTTCCCAAGATCTGATCTAGTTTAGTGTGTTTGGTCTGAGCACATGACTCTTGCAGATACCATGTGGTGTCATGCAGTGTCATGCAGGTGCATGCAGTCTAATTTAGTGGATTTTCCAAGATCTGATCTAATTTAGTCTGTATGTGGCTGTGCATCAATCACCTCATACCAGATCGGATCTAATTTAGTCTGTATGTGGCTGTGCATGATCACCTGATCCAAGATCTGAGCTATTTTAGTGGATTTTCCTTCTATGACACCACCTTTTTGACAGGCTGTGCAGGCACATGACCTGATGGCTGTGCAGTTGAGTCCTGTATTTGGTTGTTCTATTGTGTTCCATGGCTTTTCCAGGCCAGCACAAATCCCTCATTCTGGCTAAATTCCCTCAATGCTGTGTAACCAGGCCAGCCAAAATCCCTCATTAATGTCTATATAAGCCTGTAACTTTTTTGTCACTTCCCCCTTCCTCACCAGATTCTGGCATCAGATTTTATTTACACCCTTATTAGTCTTTATCCCCTATAAATACTATCCAGCTGGTCACTCTATATTATTAGCCCCTCAATATTATAGTTCTACACTTTCATAACCCCTTACACCACTCATTGCAACCCTTATATTCAACCAACCCCCTTATATTCAATATTGCCCTCACTGGGGTTTGAACCCACTACCTCTACCCAACTTTATTCCTCAGAGCCTGAGCCCTTACCAGCTAGGCTATTCACCCTTTCTATAAACCTCAACACCCTTTCCTCAATCTATTACACCTCTCATCACTCAACACTCTTCATCATCATCATCACTCATCATCATCACTCATCACTCATCA
>SMGU01011050.1:0-14126 GCA_004348175.1 Puccinia novopanici
CCTTTTTCATTACTATTTTTTTATTTTTTATTCTTAATTATTTATTTTTATCTTAGGTTGAGCTCAACAACGATTCACTCAAGACGGCGTTAGTCTATTTAATTGCCGACTGTGATCTTGCGTTTAACCTGGTGGAGCGAAAATCTTTCCAAGCACTTTTCCATCTTTTAAATGAATCTGCGTGGCCTCTAGTCGAGTCAATCACCAAAAACAGTATTTCCACGCATGCCCATCGAACATTCCTCCAAACACAAGAGACAATTAAGAACGATCACCTTACGAAGCAACCTTTCTTATCATTTACCCAAGATGCGTGGACTGCTCCAAACGTCACTGCCATGATGGCAATAACGGCGCATTACATTGATGAAGAGTTTTGCTTGAAAGACGTCACTCTTGCTGTTCCCCACATTCTCGGTTGGTAATCTTTCTAGACTTAGTCATGTATGATTCTTAATTTTCATTTTTGTCTGTATTAATCATAAATCATTTTTCGTTTCTGATCAGGCAACCACACAGGCCGTAACTTTGCGGAGATGTTTTATGACACACTCAAAGAATTCGGAATCTTGAAGCATTTACACACAATCACCGCCGATAACGCATCTGTCAATGGCCGGATGGGTCGGGAACTTGAGCATCTACTAGACTCCGAGACCTTCAAAATCTCCGATCATCTTCTCGGCTGCATCGCACATGTCATCAATTTAGCAGCCAAGGTCGGAATAGCCACTCTTGGCCTGATTGATGATCAATCGAGTGACAATAATGACATTCAGAACAAACACCACAACCCGATGGATGTTTCCTTTGTCACTACTCGTCCTGATGGTGAATCGGTAAACCACAAGACAATCCTAAAGCGGGTGCATGGCTTATGCACATGGGTACGATTTTCCCCCCAGCGCCGCGAGAGGTTTGCAATCACTGTCAACCTCTGTCAACCCAATGTGTACAAGAAAGGCATAAAGTGCCTCGAAATCGATGTATCCACCCGGTGGAACTCTACCTTCTCGATGTTTCAACGAGCTATTTTACTTGAAAAAAGCTGCACAGCTTTCTGTCAGCAGAATGAAGAGACATCTAGCTATCTCCTTCAACCCGAAGAGTGGGACCAAGCACGAGGAATCATGCAGCTTCTGGAGCCTCTCAGTGAGGCTACTGAGATGCTCTGTGCCTCAAAGTACCCGACCTTAAACACTGCTCTCCCCATTTATATTGTTCTGATTGAACATCTACATTCCATCCGCCGAGGCCTCTACGATCAGTTTCAACTTATCCGACCGGCAGATGAGATGATCAAAAAAATTGATCAATACCTTACCGACGCGATCAAAAAACCTTGTTACATCTGTGCAATGGTCTTGGACCCAAATTTCAAGATCTCGTTCTGGAAAAAACACGCCGAGTTCATCTATGAACACTACCACATCTCTGTCAATGATGTAGTCACTACCTTCGAGACAGCGGCTCACCAAATTGAATCAGCATTAGATTCAAACGCAAAAGAGTCAATTCCGAGTCAGCCAGCGGACACCGGAAGGAGGAGATTCTTCTCCTCTGCGTTGTATGAAGCAGCACCCGCCAATTTCAATGGCATTCAAGCCGAGATCAAGTGTTATCTCAATGAAGACGTTGAGTTGGAAGGCGTCAAGATACTTCCTTATTGGGCAAGTCGCAAGACAACATTTCCAAAACTTTGCATGATGGCTCGACGTTACCTGGCAATCCCAGCGACCAGTGCATCCTCCGAAAGAGTATTTTCCAAAGGCCGCCGAGTTCTCTCTTGGCAGCGAGCTTCTCTCAAGCCTAAGAGTGTTGAGGAGCTCTTATGCTTAAAAGATTGGTTTCAAAATTTCAATGGTCCATTATGAATTTCTTTTTTATTATTCTTCCCTATTTTTTTTGTCTCCTGAGTCCTTGCTACTATGAAATGAAGAAATGCATACATGAGAAATGAAAAATGAAAAAAATAACATTCAATTGGGAGCCGGGCCAGACTACAACTACTGTTTCCCCCAATATGTCGAAGTCCCTGGGGTTCGGGGTGTGCCGACAGGTCCATCCCGTACCCTGGACCCCGGGGCATTGGCACGGGGTGGCACCCCGAACCCCTATGTTCGGGACTACGCCTTAATATAGTCTGATTCCAGTCTTGACTTTCTTGTGTGAATTGTGTGAACCATCAACAGGGGAGAATGTAGTGATGTTATTAGGGTTATATGAGTTGAGGAGGAAGTTTTATATATATATATATATAAATAAGAACAGACTGTGCCTGTTAAAGGAACCTGTCAACCCAGTCTTTGAGGTTAAATGTGCCAAAGCAAGTAGTGCAGTGTTGGAGCTAAAAGTGCCAACACCTGGATCAAGTTTTGGTCAAGAACTTATGGGGTTGTTTTTCATGAGCCTGCAGAGAACTTGACAGGCTCAATAAAAAATGGCTGAGTTGTGGGTGGCTAAAGCAGGGCATTTTGAATAAACAAAGGCACAAAAAGTTGACCAGAGAGAACAAGTCACACAGGAGAAAAAGATGGTTACAAGTAAAAACTCAACAGATGTTGATGCTTTGGGCCAGCCATGTTATGTATCAGAGAGGATGCTGCAACAAGGCCCCCCCCCACCCAAAAAAAAAAAAAAGAAAGAAAGAAAGAAAGAAAGAAAGAAAGAAAGAAAGAAAGAAAGGGGGAGAGAAGACCCTCATTTTGGTTGAAGGATGCATGCATGGGGAGTCCTTTCCCTTGGTTTATGAGCACTCTTGCAGGCCTTGGATCTGCAGAAATCTTGCATGGATACAGCTCTTTTGCAGAGGATGGAGAAGTCAGTTGGGTTTCATGTTTAGGATTATTCACTTGGAAAGGCAAAAAGTGGGGAATCCTATGGGCACACAAGATGAGATCATGGCAGCATTAGCAGGGCTGAAATCATCCATCATATGTGGAGGTATGGTATCTACAATTCAGACATGAAATCATAAAGAGACCTGTCAAAACACATGACACATGATTGAAACTTCATGACCAAAATTCTGAACCATGTTGATATGTGTGACATGTTGCAATTTTGAGCACCCATTTTGAATTCCATAAGTGTACTATCTAAGGTCAAAAGATGCACAAAAGATAGACATGATAAAGTTTTGATATTCATCAACAAGTATGCTTCCCAAAAAGGGGTTTTGATCAGGACTCAATGTAGAGGATGGGGTCCAACATTCCAGGGTCCCTTACTGCAGTGGCTTGGGGGGGGGGGCTGAAAATGGAACCTTTGAAGCACACATATAAATAAGTCAGCAGTTGGAAACCACACTGTTTTTTGACCAGGTGCACTGGAGCAGAGATAATGGAATGTGGAAGGATAATTCATTAAAAATGAAGAGACAAGAAAAATGAGATATAGATCATAGAGAGAAAGAAGAAAATCTATACCTGGAGCAGAGATGATGGAATGTGGAATGATAGGGAAAAAAATCCTACCACATACACTGCTCCAGGTATGGTACAAGATCTGTGACATGAGAGTGAAATGGTGATGAAAGATATGTAGCACACACAAAAAGAGAAACATGACAAAGAATAAACATAATAACCCAAATTTTTTTTTTCCAAAGATCATACAAATAGTGGCTGCTAGGAATTCTCATACTGCATTGTTGGCAGAGTTTTGCAGCTCAAATGCATGGGAGTGACATCCAACAGTTTTTTTTTTTTTTTCAACTTTCATTCTGTTATACGCTTTTCAAAAACTTGTTGAGCAATTTGTAGCTGGTCCAAAATATCATATTCTCTGATTCCTACAAATTGCACAAAAACATTTCAATATATATGGCTCAAGTGTAGTTCATTGATATTACCTCTGTGGCTGACATGAATAAACATGGAATTTTCAATTTAGAGAGGATTTCTTGGTATACAAGTATGTGTTTTTCCATTTTGACCCTATGAAATTATCACACAGCTTTCTTTTTTTAAACTATTCCTGCATTCATGAATTTTCTTTGAAACCATGTAGCTCTTATAGGTGAATAATAATCATTATTGAATCTCTTGTATGGTTTTTCTGTTTTCAGAAAAAATTAATTACAGACATTTGAGATCTGACAAGCTTCTGGAGGACATGGTAAGTTTATAGTACAATGTGAGCATAAGTCAAAGAGGAAGTCCAAGAAAGTTTTATGTCAAATTATTGGGCTTTTATGCTAGGAAAAAAGGAAACTTTTTTCTGGGGTTAAAATCCAAACAAAAGGGTTAGGTGACTGGGCCAGTGTCATGCGGCATACCCAACATAATAAAAAGGGATTTGGTTGATCAAAGCACAAAGGGATAATTTCAAAGATTGAGTAGGTTTTTAGTTAACAGTTTCTCAAAGATCATTTGGCTCAGTTCAAAGTAAAATGGCTTAATAGATAAATGGCTATTGACTCTCAAAATTAAGGTGTGATTCAATATTGATTAACTAAAGAATAGGAAAAAAGATGAAGAAAGTGAAAGAGTTTAACTAAGCAAATGTGAGAGAATGCAAAAAGGATGATGAGAACAATGATGCAAATGAAAAAGACAGATGTTTGAATTGTGAAAGAATAATAGTTTTAGATGATTGAAGTGTGCTTTGAAAAACTTTTCAGAGCATGGTTTTATCCTCTTGAAGCCCATGTGATTTTTTAGGGATGATTGCTGGTGGTGACATTGATTTTTGAAGATTGTGAAATATGGTGTGTCAGAGAGTGGGGTTGAAATTATTGGCAAGTGAAAAGAAATGGTGAAAAGCTTACTGAAAACATCAGGTTTGACATGTGACTGATGAAAACCTGAAGAAATACGAGATTGGAAAGAATTGGGTATTGGTCAATCTCAAAAGTCTATCTTTGTGAATTTCAATCTTTGAATGCACATGTGCTATTGTTTCAAATAATGCTGATCTTTCAATGGGTTTAATGTTGCATTTGAAAGATAGTTTTTTGGTGAATGCATGCTTTTGGGTGAGGAGCAGCTGAGACTCAAAGCTGAGCCTAAGTTTGACATGTGACAGCCAGCTCCACTGGTTGTTAAAGCTGAGACAGATATCTGGTGCTAGTTTCACCTGGTT
This sequence comes from Puccinia novopanici, assembly GCA_004348175.1. NCBI lineage: Eukaryota > Fungi > Basidiomycota > Pucciniomycetes > Pucciniales > Pucciniaceae > Puccinia > Puccinia novopanici. Next base: position 5,086 of record SMGU01011050.1, read on the forward strand.
TGTGTACTGGAAACAAAGCTTGTTTTATGGAATAATACCATTTCATTCCAGTATTTGCCAATTTTTAAATAGATACATGTAATTGGAATCAAGAATTATATCAAAGATGGAGTGGTTATTTGTGGGTATATATTGGTTTTTTAAAGCATAAAAATAGTGAAATTTCATCAATAATTAGGAAAAAAACTGATGCTGGCAATCATATTTTTTCTTCAAGAAAATGTGTTGCCCAAAGGAATTATCACTTCACTCATGACCAGATATCCCACCCCGGATATCCGGTAAAAATCCGGGATATCCAGTATTTTTTTTTATTTTTTTTTTTATTTTATTTTTTTATTTTATTTTTTTTTGGTTTTTGACAAAATTGTATCATGGGCATGTTTAGAATTTCACAGAAGAGCGCATATTAATGAGGAAATGGGAGCTGAACATCAAGTAGACTGGGAATGAGTAAGCAAGGAATATTGAGAGCTCGACAAAATGGTTAACGGTCTATGCATACAACTGCAACAGTTTCAAAATCAATAGTGTCACTAATTGTACGAGGCTTGTAAGTCAGCCAAGCACAGTGTGCGAGAATGTCGTCAACTGGTATTACATACTTCTCGTCATCTTTCAGCTGACGTAAGGCAACATTTATCGGATAGTTGGTAAGTTGATTGAAAGGATTGTTGACAGAGGATACAGGTACCAGGGGTTGCACGACTAGCCAGGTATTGGTCAAGTATAAGCCAGGTGCAGATCGCGTATGTCGAAAGACGCTCTGGATGAATCCATATTTGACTGGCGCGTTGGGTTTCAACGCAATAGCACTGTTTTTATTGTTAGCTTTAAAGGTTGAAAAACAACATCGTCCACCTTGAAGTCCTTCAATTGCTCAACCTTGGCGTTGACTGGGACAAAATTTTTTGATACCGAAGGACGGAGTTTCGACCAACTATTGGAAGATATCCATTTCTTATCGGGCAATGGAAAGCGATTGTTCAGTTGATCGACTAGCTGTCTGAAAAAATCGGCTTCTAGTGGCGTCTTGGGATTATGTTGTTGTGTTTTAGATACGAAAGGTATAGGGTCGTACATGGCCCTTATCTGGCGAATGATAGGATCCAAAGACGGTGGAAAATTTTGACTTTCCAAGAGTGATCTGAGGTTTCCAATTCGTCCAAAGTTCTTTTGATACGTTATCTCGAGTTCACCTGAAGAAAAAGCAAAATGAAACTCCATTATCTGGCAGGAGTGACTGCAATCATCTAAGAGCTTACCGAGACGATTGTTTCCAGATGACTTGAGTACCTGGGCCATAAGTCTTTCCATCGAGAAAGACCACCATGCACGACATGGTCCAAACCTTTGTAAACAGTCAGCGAGGTGGAATGCCATGTGATGGTTAGGTACCAGTTTTGAATCAGGGAATAAGATTAAGCTGCTTTCGATGTAGCTGTGTATGTGATGGCGATATTGATCAACTCGCTGAGAATTCATTGAGCGTTTAAGGGCGAGGTTGACTAGTGAAACTAAATCAGCAAAATTGTGGATGAGTGATTGGGAGGCTGGGTCGGCGTCGTTCCAATAAACGGGCAGGATGAGGGGGAGCTGAAGGGTGAACAAGTTGCGCCATTCATCGGCTTTCAATTTTCCGAGGACAGGGATAGCGCGTTTAATCCAAGTAGGAATTTTCATCCTTGGTAAGAGTTTGTTGATGTGTGATATCGCTTTCTTATCGAAAATGATTTTGCCTTCGGCGGGCGGGACCCATTTGCCACCCCAATCCACGCTTGCAAGCTGTGGCACAAAATCTGCGTCGCTAGGATCAGTTGAGCTACCAAGCAAAAGCTGCCTAAAGGCGATTTGATCGCCGTTACTAGCTTCCCCGTCGTCAATAAGTCGAATGCCTTTCCTGGCAGGCATTTTGGAGATGGTCGACCGAAGATTAGCGGGCATTTCGGTTTCGGCGTCTTTAGTTAAGTCCTTCTTCTCTTTCTTGGTGGCACCTCTGGGTTCTGGTTCATCGTCCTTGTTGGACATGAGCCAAAAACGTTGGCAGTGCCACTTGAGCAACCCCAAAAGCAAATTGTGCATCGAATCAACTACGTGATAGTCGAGAATATTCCAGTACGACAGCTCCAGTAAAACTGAATAGCGCAACCCTTGTTTATCGAGAATATCAAGTTTTTCATCGGAACTGGCTGCGTCCTGGGATTTTTTCGCCCAATGTCTGTGCTGCTCCAGTGTCCGAGATGGCCAAGTTTTCGGGTCGATGTTTTTAAGGTCCGATCTTGGGAGCAGACAGTAGGAGCACATCCGCTTGGCGGCGTGTGATGCGAATCCAAGAGAGCGGCGAAGAGCCGGTAGATCGGCAAAGAAAGGTATTAAAGCCGCCGAGATTAATCGGCCCTTGGGATGCGACGGGGTTTTAGAAAGGTAGACACCCGGGGACCAGAGGGTCTGGAGTTGTTTGACAACAGGTGTGAGAATCCAGTTGACTTGCTCCAAGGACGGTTCGCGGGGGCCTGGAGCAATACCAACCAAAAAAATATTCTCGGGTCGATAACAAAGTGAGACAGGCAAGCTCATGCACACCATGATGATAAAGGTGACGGAAGCACGCTTTCCCCCTGCCGATTGCCGTACGGGTTTATCCCATCAATAAACATACCGAAGACCACATTGCCACTGTTGGCGGTGAATTGTTTGCCATCAGCGCCACGGAACTCTCGCCAGATCGGCGAGTCTTGAATGTCAAGCATTTCTGCCGAAGAGTCGTACGGGGACTGCGACTTGCATGCCGTTGTTTCCAAGGCTTCTTCAATGATTTCCCTGCAGAAGAGGCGAGCCAGCCAGTCGACCAGGTTCTGGGAGGCGAATCTTCGAATGGGCTGGCGCCCGTCACCAAATTGCTTGAACAGATCGGCACCACAAATTTGGCCGCTGGTCCCCTTGAGTTCCGCTGCGCCTTCCTCGAGTTCCTCTGCGCCTTCCTCGAGTGCCTCTGCGCCTTCCTCGAGTTCCTCTGCGCCTTCCTCGAGTTCCTCTGCGCCTTCCTCGAGTTCCTCTGCGCCTTCCTCGAGTTCCTCTGCGCCTTCCGATTCGGCTTCCAATTCGTCTGCTAACTCGCCTTCCAACTCTTTGGGCTCCTTAACCTTGGGAACCCGGTGATGAGAGCAATTCTCGGGAGCATTTTCGTCATCAGGGTACATCGCAAAACAAGCAGGACAACATATGAGGTATTCCAGATCTGGATCAATGGAGAGATTGCTTAGAACCGTCCGAGTATCGCGAGGAAGATTCTTGAGTTTCATTTCGTCTGGATAGGAGAGTTGCTGGGGTGCAGAATGATTGCCGAGTCCTTGGGTAAGGAGTAATTCGATGAGCAGCCGGTCCATTTGGAGCAAGCATGATGATGTGTACAACGAACACATCTCGGTTACATAAAATAGCGCGGTTTTCAGCTCCACAAGTACAACTGCGGGACTGAGGCGATCCCAATGCACCAGCTGCTCAAATCGGGCTGTCAAAAGAACTCCTTTCAGATTATCAGTGACAAGTGTCGAAGGTTGGGAAAGGACCCACAGGAATCATATAAGATGGGGCCCGTGTGGCTATCGGATACTTCTTCTTCAGTGGACTCGGAGTTTTTCGGCTCAATGGACAGGTTCGCAAATGACTGTGAGATGTCGGGTTCATCAGATGGAATCCGGCCTTGAAGTTGCTCTTGCAGGGAATCAATTGGATAGTTGCTGTAATTGGAGGAAGCTGTTCGACAAGGAATTGTGCAATAGTAAACCAAAAGCCCCAATCTTAAAAAGAGAGCACTTACATTCTTGGTCTGCTAACTGGGCATAGTGAGTGGCTACACGCTGGTTGGCAACATGAGCTTTTCGCGTATCCGGATCTACTTCTAGGCCTTGCTTGACTTTGCCGGTTTCGCCGTCAATGTGTTGATGTTTTGAGCAGGAGAAACAAGTGCATACAACCCTTCTGGCTCTTCGAGCCATGCGCGCTTGGAGATTATTTTCAAGTTTAATTTCGATGCGAAGATTGTTGGTAAACTATTGGAGTGACCGAAATGAAGGTATGTGTGGAGTCAGGGAAGAGGAGCGGAGGAAGACATAAGGTACGGCATTTAAGGCTGGGCTCAAAGAAGGTATGTCAGTGGGCTCATCATCGCAGTTAGATACAGAGAATGAGGAAGGACTTTTTACGTACGGGATGACTTGCACATCTTCATGGTAGGCCTTTGTTGGTGTGATTTGTGTAGATGATGTGGGTGTTTTCAGGGTGTGATTCGGAGGAGGTGACATAAGGAAAGAAAGGCTTCTTTTACCTAATCGATTCTCAAAGGAAAGTATTATGTGAGCAAGAACGTGTGCATTTCATATTGAAGAAAAATAATAATATGAACAAATAAGCAAATACATCTGTTCTGTGCAATGTTACACTAGCAGCAGACTAACTGTCAAAATTTATGAGGTAAATGAAATAAAAAAAAAATCAATCAGCTATCTGTCAGAATTATGTATTCATGTTCAGAGCTGCCGAAGTAGTTCCAACATGCAGTTCATGGAAGGTGTATGTGAGAAGTTCAACTTCATGAGCTCCTGTTGCGACAAAGTCTTAATCCAATCGCCATTGTAGCATCCAATAGGCAGCTCGTATTGCTTGGGGACACGGCCATCTTTAGGGTCTTCAATTCGTCTTCGTGCACGTGTTGGTGGGGCATTTGATTTGGTGCTACGAGCCGCTTTTCGATTCTCCCGCAGTCGATCAAGCTCTTTCATGATGAGGGTTATGCAGTCATGATGCCAGGGCACGCCTAGGACAACACACTTCTTTTGTTTTCCAGGTACATGGGTTCCAGGTTCGTGGGTTTCAGGTTCATTGGCTGATTCGTCGTCTAACTCGTCGTCTGGCTCGTCGTCTGCCGCATCGTCTGTCTCATCGTCACTACAGCAGGTTTGCATGACCTTCATCAGGCCCATGAGTTGGGGATGCCTAGCGAGTTCGGCCATCTGCCAGCCGCGAAGCTTGAGTGGCAAAACAAACGGATTGGAGTAAGTTTCTGTACAGTAGTAGTACATGAAGAATACTGGTGTTACTCACCCTTGCTCGGCAAGTGTTGCTCCGGCACAGGCGCGCACGTAGATCTCCCTCTTCTGCGGAACAATTGTTATCTTGACGATATCTGAAACAACGTCGAAGGTAGTTTTTAGGTCCCAGCTTTTGCCATGCTATTGCGTAAATATTGAAAGTGAAGACCTACACTCTCATAATGTGATCCTCCACATATCTGTGGGTGATGCCAGTGACTAACTCTTCATCACATATATCACGGGTAATGGAATCAAATTCGCCGCTGTCGACGAGCTTCATGAATATGCGCACAGCAAGCCTCCACAGAAACTGATTATCTGGGGAATTGATGCTTTGGCCGAGATTGGGTCTAAATGATCGGACACCAGAGGCGCGCATCATGCGCCACATGATCTTCAGTGTCTGAGGCGTAGCACTCGAGTGGTCGGGTCCTTCCGGGTATGGAAAAGATGGATCATAATCGACATCCATGTCCGAGGATCTGGCTGAGCGATGATCACCTTCATTTTGTTCTTGATTCTCATCTTCATCAGCGTCCGAAGGCGATTCTTCGGCGGATTCAATCCAGCTCCTGCGCTCCGCATCACTAGCTGGAGGAGGGAAGTGTCCCTCTGATGCTGCCTGACCGAACAAGGTGATAATGTGTCGTCTAACTGCAGCCTTTGATAAGTAATCAATTAGTACAGTTAGCTAAGAATGGAATTGAATTTTGAATTACTACTCACTACAACAGGTCCTGATCTCGGTAAGTGGGGACGCCTTGTCGTTGGGGTTTCCAGGTCAGAGATGTCTTCGGTGCCGCCACGGGATTGGGGAGTTCTTCTGGATGTGGAGGCCCTTGTTGAATTTGAAAAGACCAGTGGGTTCATTTCTACTGAAGCCTTGATCGTGCTAACACCGTCTGCAATGATTCCCATCGCTCGAAGGGTCGACGTTGCAAGGTCTTTGTAATCGGTGGCGTCGAATGCTTTGAAAGCGTTTAGCAGTTCATTTGTGGAAGCCGAGTCAGGAGCTGAACGGCCCGGGGTGGGTAAATCAACATCCATTTCCTCTGAAGCATCCATAACCCGTGAAAACCAGCTAGTGACCTAGTATCTTGCTCAGTGCCCCCTGGGCCTAGGGCATCCTACCTCCAACCTCAGGTTGGCTGGGGAGGTTGGAAGGTAGGATCCCTGTGCCCACTGGGCTGTATTTATGGGCATCCTACCTCCAACCTCTGGTCAGCCACTGAGGTTGGAAGGTTGGACCTCTTCTCCTCTTAACTGAAACACATGAGACAAAAAAATCAGGAAACATAAACCAAAATCAAGTAAATAAACAAAAGAATAATGATATAAAAACAACAAATTTCAATACCCACTCAAAAAAACATTAAACAAACATAAGCAAACATATCAAAAAATAAAATCAAGAGTGGAAAAATGAAACAATACACATCCCCCCAAGCAAACCAACTGCAAATCCCAACAAAAAAAAGCACAATTAAGCAAACCATCCACCAAAAAATAAACAAATTGGGTAAAAAACCAACTCCCGACCCACAAAAAATATAGTGAACACCCAAACAAAACAAAAAACAGATAAACACAAAAACAACCAATCCATTAAATAAACCAATAGACACATAAAAACAAAAAAAACTATCAAAGCAATACCAAATAATTAAATCAATAAATAATTCAACAAATAAAAAGATCTTTAAGGCAACAAATAAAACAGTAAATTAAACCGAATCTGCCAACAAAAATATATGCATAAACAAACAACAAAAAAATAAATGAATACACAAACAACGCAACAAATAAATAAAACAATACGTAAATATGAACTGAAATTAAAAAAAAAAAAATACATTAAAAATTAAACCATAAAAAATAAAACACAAAAATCAACAAATCAAAAAAACAAAAAACAAAAACACAAAAAACAAAAAATAAATTATAAAATACAGAAACAAAAAATAAAAAATAAATCATAAAACATAAGAAATAAAAAAATAAGTACATAAACTCAAAAAACAAAAAACAAACACATAATCACACATCAACAACAACAAATAAAAAATGAAATAAACATAGGACATCAACAACAACAAATAAAAAATCAAATAAACATAGGACATCAACACCAACAAATAAAAAATCAAATAAACATAGGTATCAATCAAAAAACAAACAAATAAAAAACAAATCAATACATAAATCAACTAATCCATAAATAAATAAAGTAATTAATGTACAAAGTAGAACAATTCAATACAGACATAAACAAACAGATCAAAAACAATCCACACATAAAATAACAAACAAATGAATAAAACACAGATAAAAAAAAAAGAAACCAACAAACAATGGAACCAGTAACCAACTGAACAAAAAAATCCACATAACAACACAAGAATCAAAGCATACCACCAAAAAAACACTCACTCACCAACCACAATAAGATACAATTGAATAAATTAATAAATAAACAAATCCACATTGACAACCAAAAAAAACCAAAGCAATAAAAGAAAGACATCAACTCATCAATAAACAAACCCAACCATAAACACACCAAACAATAAGCCCTTCCCAAAAAGAATTGAATCAATAAGTTTATACACAAACAACCAAATAAACCATTCAATTGACAAATAATCCAATAAATTGCCGAATCAACACCCCAATAGATAAATAAGTAAATAAATAAATAAATACATAAATACATAAACAAACAAATAAATAAATAAATAAATAAATAAATAAATAAATAAATAAATACATAAATAAATAAATAAATAAATAAATAAATAAACAAATCAACAAATAAACAAATAAATAAATAAATAAATAAATAAATAAATAAGCAAATAAATAAATAAATAAAAAACTAAATAAATAAATACATAAATAAATAAACAACTAAATAAATAAATAAATAAATAAATACATAAATAAAGAAAGAAATAAAGAAAGAAAGAAAGAAAGAAATAAATAAATAAATAAATAAATAAACAAACAAGTAAATAAATAAATAAATAAATAAATAAAGAAATAAATAAATAAATAAATAAATAAACAAATCAGTAAATCAATGAATAAAATCCATCAATTAAAAAATAACTGCAAAAATAAACAAAGACATCAACAAACAATTAATAAACCAAACAAATCATTACTCACCTCACAATCAATAGTAGGGGGCTGTAAAACCTATTGCTCCACATTCACATGAAAAACTTGCAATTTATCCCTAAGTGCTGACATTTGGGTTAATTGACATAACTTATGTCAGAATTCCAATCTGAGAGTGCTCCATCATTGAGTGCTCTCAGCTCACTTCCCAATTTTTCAAAGTAAATCGGCATCAAAACCACTAGTTGTGTTCATTGATTCCCACTGAGTTCATGTTACATCTGTCCATGTTGTCGTCAAGATTACCACACCATGTGCCATTCATGTCCCTATTTCTTGCACAAGAACTCACCCATCACTAGTTGTGTACCCATTCTTTTCCTAGTAGTCGTGGACCCTGGAATAAGCCCCTATTCTTCATGCCCCCTCATGCCCAAGGCATGAAGGGCATGAGTGTACCAGAAAGTACACAATGTTGATGTTATATTTCATCAGTTCTGGCCAGGTTTTATTTAAATATTTTTTTATTTTTTGCTTGACGGCCGGCCGGCCGTCAAACACTTGCCATGTGGTCGATATTAACTACTCGCAACGGCGTTCGTTTGACGGCCGGTGTAAAGCTCAAAAGTGTCAGTGAAGACCTTTTGCTGAGTGTAGAAAGGGATGAATGAGGATACCTCTGCCTTTCTGTGGTTCTAGACACTAAACAAGCCCCCCAATCTCGGATTGGAAGGTTTAATAAAGTGATAGGAGGGGTGTATCAAGATACTGATGTTGTTGAGAAGGGGCTTGGGGTTCAGATGAGAAAGGGTGTTGGAAAGGTGAGTG
>SMGU01011051.1:0-14901 GCA_004348175.1 Puccinia novopanici
CTTCAGTTTGATCATTAACAGATTTACAGTCTTGTTTTAGCTCAATAGCTATCAATCAACTCCAATAAACTAAAGGAAAACAACAATGTCAGAAAAGACAGAAACCGACCAGCATTCCGCTCTTTGTCTATCCCTCTTCTTGATGGTACCAACTACACAAACTGGCACTCTAGAATTTTCATCTTCCTTAGAGGCGCCGGTTTGTGGGAATGCTGCACCATCCCCGTTGCTACCGACGCAACTGAAGCTATCAAAACAAAGTACTTAGAGGCTGGCTATAAGGCCATATCCATTATCTCTTCTCAGCTTAATCCAAGATGCTATAATGAGGTCATTAACTCCAAAACTGCCTCTGATCCAATCCTGTTATGGAATAAGATCTCCTCTCAGTATGTGTCACACTCAGTGATCAATTGAGGACGTGTTTTCATGTGTTGGTCCGCCGAGACTTATTCTGGGAATCTCCAAAACTACATTGATAAGACCCGGGTTCATCTCCTAGAATGACGTAGTTGGGATCGCAGTACCAAAGGACATTATCTCCTACCTTGTTCTCGGAAAATTAATGCACAATGATTCCCTTAGCCAAATTATTGATAATTGTGCTCTTTCTGAAGATTGTACCTTGTCACCCTATCTTGTTCTTGACGTGTTACAGACTTGGCTCACTCACAAGAATGTCAAGACTGAAGAAAAAGCCACTGCATTAGCCACAACTACGACTGGAAGCGGCATTAAATTTCCCTTCAAAATTCTTCACTACTGTGCCAGCAGAGTTCATAACCCAGAATCGTCTCACCCCAAATCCAAATGCTTTGAAAAGTTTCTTCATCTCAGGACAAGTGGTCAATCAAGACAAAAAAGCAACAACAACACAAGTGCAAGCTTTGCTCATGTGTCCGTCTTTGCCACTTTCATCTCCAATTGTCCAACCAAAGATGTCATTGTAGATTTCAGCGGCATCTCATCACATGGTTTGCAATTGCTCCCTTTTCTCAACTTTCAAAAAGGAAGACATAATGATCAAAACCGGCAATCCAGACTCACCACTCATTGCTTCTGGACATGGCGTGGCAAAAGTCTTCACCAATGGGAGAGTTCTTACTCTTGAAAATTGTCTTCTTGTCCCGAATATTTCCCAAAAATTGATTTCCTTAGTTCGAATCATCAAGGATCGAATTGTAATCACTAAAAATAATTAATGACTTCTGTAACATTAGTGATGAGGGTGGATCAATATTATCCGGCGACATTATCGACAATTTACTTCATGCCAAGTACACCAAATGCCCACAAGCTCTATACTTGTCAAAGGATGTCAACGGAGAAGTTTGGCACAAGCGTTTGGGTCATCCAAGTCCTCAAGTGATGAAGTCCATGAGCCTTCCCATGTCTCCAGAAAAATCTCTCTGCAAGGTATGTAATTGCTCAAAAATGACTCTTATCCCATTTTCCAGTTATTTCTCGCCTGAATTCTCTCCTCTCCAACGTATCCACATGGATCTAGTTGGACCAATCACTCCGTCTTCTGTTTCCGGTTTCAAGTACTTCTTGACTGTAGTGGATCAATACTCATCCTTTAAATTTGTTCGATTTCTAAAGAATAAAACAGACGCTTTCGAAGAGTTCTCTCATCTTGCTGAACAAATCAAAAATCTTTAAAACGGAAAAGTCAAGGAAGTCGTATCTGATCAAGGGAGGAATTCATCAACTACAAGTTTTGAGAGATGTTTGAAAAAAAGGGGATTGTGCACACCTTGTCACCAGCCGAAACTCCCGAACTTAACGGTTTTGCCAAACGTGCAAACAGGACGATCTTGGATAAAGTGCGGTGTCTGCGGTGTCTGTTGTCAACAAGCAATTTGCCAAGGTCATACTGGGCCAAGGCAATTAATTCAGCCACATTTATCTCGAACATGTTAGCAACTCCTTCTTGATCTTCATCCCTGTATGAGCTTTGGACTAAATGTCAACCTCCTGTTCACCACATTAGGACTTTTGGGTGCAAAACATACTCTGCTGTGTTAAAGAATAACAGATCCTGGAAGCTTGGAAACACCGGTGAAGCTGGAATTCTCCTGGGTTTTGAAAATGAAGGTACGGTATATCGGATTCTTCAACTGCGAGACAGAAAATTAATAAAAACTTGTCATGTAAAATTCGATGAACTGACTTATCTGTCAATCTGCGATAAATCTATACCATCTTCACCGACAATAGACGACTTTGACGAGATTTTTTTTATGGACTCTTTTGAAGCCGATGAAGTTCCATCGTCCAATGATGACGCAGAATCAGATCCTGTTACCTCTCCAGATCCAGAGAGCCCTGAAAGCCCTGTATCTGAAGTATGCCGTCCCTCAAATGTGATCATCGGTGATATTTCTTCCGCCAACATCCTTAACCATTGACGAAGACCGGCTGTGATGGTCACAGTAGTGACGTTGAAACTCCTCAACATTATCATCAAGCAATCAACTCAACTGAGCGCAAACAATGGTTGTCAGCTATCAAATTTGAATTAGACACAATGAAGCGGCTTGGGGTGTGGTCTGTAATTGACTTTCTTCCTAGCATTAAAACCGTTGGCACCACTTGGGTCTTCAAAAAGAAGATAGATGGCAGCTCTGCTACTCCAATCTTCAAAGCCCACTTGTGTGCTCAAGGTTTCTCTCAAACCGCTGGGATAGACTTTTCCAAAACCTTTGCTCCAATGGGTTGATTATCTTCTCTTCGAGCGTTAATTTCACACGCGGCTTCAAATAATTTGCAATTTCACCAGTTGGACGTGAAGACAGCTTTTCTGAATGCTGATCTGGATGAGGAGGTGTATCTATCGATTCCTCAAGGCGTCTTACTGGATAAAAAGAAGAAAGTTCTGAAGCTGAATTAAGCCATATACGGATTGAAACAAGCTCCACTGGCCTGGTACAATCACTTATCCACCTGGCTGAAAAGCGTGGGTTTCAAGGTCGGCGTCTCTGATCCTTGTGTTTTCCACCATGGAGGATCAAATCCGATTTGGATCTTCTTACATGTCAACGATTTAGTAGTCTTCGGTGAAAATGTTGTACAGTTCAAGAATGAAATCAAATCGGAATTTGACATGAAGGATATCGGGGAGGCTGACCTTATATTAGGGATAAAGATTACTCATGGCAAAGAAGCTATTGTGTTATCTCAACAACACTCTGTGTGATCCTTACTTGAGCTCTACGGAATGGAAAACTGCCGATCTTTTTCTACTCCTTTTGTTCCGAATTCTCATCTAGACAAAGCGACTCAAGAGGAACAAGATCGTTTCAACAGTCTTGGTGTCAATTTCAGGAGTGCAGTAGGGGGTCTGAGCTACTTGTCTACGGCAACTTGTCCCAACATCTTGTTTGCTGTAAGCACCTTGTCACAGTTCGTAGAAGCCCCCGGTATACAACATTGGGAAAACTTCGTCCATGTCCTCCGTTATCTCTCAGGAACAGCGGATAAGTGTCTTGTCTTCGGGCAAGGCATCTCGGAACCACTCTGTGGCTACACAGATGCAGACTGGGGGAATTGCTTGGAGACCAGACGCTCGATTACCAGCTATCTCTCCATCATGAACTCACACTTGGTGTCTTGGCAAACCAAGAAACAGCCGGTTGTGTCCTTATCCTTGTGTGAAGCTGAATACCAAGCACTCACTGATTTTTTGTGCAAGTTGTTGTGGCTCTGTCAATTCTTGAAAGAAGTTGGTATTGATACCAGCAATAATCCGACTGTTTTTCATGAAGATAATCAAGGATGTATTGCTGTTGCCAACTTTGATGCAAATTCAAACACTAAAAGGATGAAACACGTCAAAATACAGCTTCATTTCATACACGAAATCATCAAAACCAATCAAATTCGACTTCAATATACGTCAACAAGTGACATGCTTGCCAACTTTCTCACTAAATTGGTACCTTGACCAGCACTTGAGAAGTCTTTGCTTTCCTTGGGTCTTCTTCGCCTAGAGGAGAGGGGGGGTGTTGATGATGGTGCCTTACCAAACTCTGACTCCTCTGACTCAGGGCAACCTTGAATAAGCTCTTGGTTCTTGTTCCTCGACCTGGTTCTCAGATCATCTTGACCTGGTCCTCAGACTTTACCTGGTCCTCAGACTTCATCATACGTCATTGGACTCGACTCTTCCTTACACTCTCTATCCCTTATAACATGATCACCTTTCCCTGAATATTCTTTCCCTTTTGTGTGGCTTTCTTCATTCTTATCCACCCAGCACCACCTTCATCATCATTCATCTCTACAAACATCACGGTGCTGTTTCCTGAGTAACATCAACTGTCAGCCTTAGAGACAGTTAGCCTGTCCAAAAGGCTTCAATTCCCAATAAGCCAATTTATTGTAATTTCATTTTTTTTTCTCTGAAAAGAGTTTTTTATCATAAAAAGAAATTCTGATAAATTAAATGGCTTCTTCTCATAAGATTCTCCTCCTTTTTCTATCCATGTATGGAACATTAGTTGTGGTATAATTGTGTTGTGTGCCTGATATATTCAAGGTTGAAAATTAGTGGATTTTCTAGCTAGACAACAAATTGAATATATTCAATTTGGTGGTCACCCCGCTCAGAGTCCACCAGACTGAGTGAAAATTTTCAACCTCAGGCCAGAACCAACCAGAACCAGTCAGATCACCCAGGACACACAGTTCCCTCACTCTTAGGACGTTTTCCCACTCACCAGTGTCATCACTTCCTAACAGTAAGTCATCTGCCTAGTAATCTCTCTTCTTCTGCTTCTTTCTGGCTTTCTGTCCTCTTGGGGTGGTTCTCTGAACCACTCCTCTACTGCTTACCTGTTTCTCTCCTTCTCTTGATTCTTCTCTTCTGGTTTTCTGTGGTTTTCTCCATCAAACAAACCACATAGGTTTCCTCTTAAAGATCCTTGTGCACTTGTTGCCTAAAAAATCAGGACTTGGTCTCTCAAAAGAGTTTACTCTTACCAAGACCCTCTGTTGATTCTATCCAGAGGAGGCTGTCACACTCCAGCTTGCTCCTCCTCATCTGAGTTGAGTATCAGAGCCTCAAAGAGTTTGTCTTTGTAGCCCTGTACTGTTTTGTTCTTTCTTCTCAGAGATAAACAAACTTTACAACCAATCTTGTGTCCTGTTGCCACTCTAGAGGCACAGGCTCACATCAACCATCATCACTAGCTTGAACACCTTTCGAAGCAACTTCCTTTTCTTTTCCCTTCTTTATCAACAATCCGCCAACCATCAAATTCACTCGTACTATCAATCTCCTCGTAGGTTCTCGTCCGGTCGTGTCTTATCTCTAACCTGTGTACTTTGACATTAACGCTGTTCTCCTTCATCTTCTCCTTAAGACTCCCTTGTGTTTCTCTCTTTGTTGCTTCTCTCTATCTTCGTCACTGTCTCCGCTGAATTGTTGTTTGCCTTCAGGTTAGATCATTTCTTCTTTTCTTTGTATTCTTTCTTTTCACTTATTGGAAATACATTCCTTCAGTTTGTTCATTCACACACTAGTCTAGGTAGGTAAGATGTGTAGTGTGTCAATCCCTTCAGACCCTGACACATCAGCGACCACATGTTCCACACATTAAACAACCGCCCAATATAATTGCCTGACTTCATGGTGTGGTTTGCCTCCACAACTGTGGAGATGTTGTGTAGCCAAACAAGTAAGTTGTGTAATTGAGGCAATGTCTCCTTGGATGCACGTTGGTGGGCCTGAGGAGAGCAAAATTGATCATAACATTCAAGGATGATTGTATTCCACTTGTCAGTGGGGAGGATTGACATGGAATCAGAGGTGAACCTCTCCTTTTCCATCTTCATGACCACACTATTAAATGAAAAACACAAGTCAGTAACAACTTTCATTCACAGAGTAATGAAAGTAACCAACCACAAACAATATAGAAGAGTCGCTTTATGAACCTGCTCCATCTGCTGTAACATGAGTGTGAAGTCCTTCTTTTGGATTACTTTCTCATGAGGAATCCCTAATGCCCACACCCCCAGGTCGTTTTTGTTAGATGCATCCCCCAAGTGGGTAGTGAGAATCACTTGGGCAATGTTCAAGAGGGTGTGCGCTGCACCCAGCTGGAAAACAATGTTGTTCAGACTATGTTCTGGATAACCACTAGTAAAGCGCAAGTTGCAGATGGAATTGAAATTCTGGATGGTACCCAGATCTCGATCCATGGGTTGTAAGCAAGAGGAGAAATCTTCTGGAGATAGTCCAAACTGGCACTGGAGACTCTCAAATACCTGTCCGATTCCCTCCGCAGAGTTGTCAGACTCGTCCATCAACCTCAGCATAAAGATGGTTGGGATATTGCAGCTGATTTGTTCTACAACAGGTGGTTGGGTAGGGATTGCCCCCTCAAGATGAGATGGCTTGGCAACATATTTGGTCATTACCTGCACTAGTTGAGTTGTCCAGACTTGATAGTAATGATTTTCAGCATCAGAAGAAGGTAGAAATGCAATTGGGTTTATTGACATGCTTGGAATGTCCTTGATTGCTTGCCAGTATGCCTCCAGAGTGAGCTTGGACTGGTCTATAGTATCTAGCAAAGACTTGGAGGGTAAATAGATATACCCCCAAGTCCCATGAAACATCATGGTGCAATGGCCAACTGAAGCCATGTGGACTTTCTTCTCCATGTCCAGATTGTCAATGCACACAAATGGTGCAAGATTTGGCAAGCGCATGGGGGACATGACTTCCTTTAGATCATCCTCTGCTTGGCTTGATAGTGTGTGCAATACCTCTATTTCTGTCTGTCTAGAGCTTGTCAGACCTAGCTTGTGCAGACAGTCATTAACCCTCTCTGACACACGACAAGGTAGGAAGCAAATTGCATTTTGTAACTGCAATCCATAGTGTCTGCGGTTCTTGGTGAATAACAGCTGGGCACAAATGGTTGCGGCAAGCTGGGTGGAGGAAAACCATTAGGAATCTAATCCAAACAACATTTTGGGAGAGAATGACAGACATGGTGTGATTGATTGTAACCAGTTTCACTGTTTATTGCCAATGGGGTGTACAAGACACCCTTACATTCCAGCAGTTGTACTTCAAAAGTGTCAACTGGCTGAGTGGTTGTACCAATGGCGGGACTTGCTGGCAGTGGAGTCGACATCATTTCTTCTTCTACCTCTTGTTGGTAATTGCAATTTCCCAACATACCCATGAGAATGCCATAGAGGAATGGCATGTCCTCAGTAGTCAACTTTTCCTCTTGTTTGGCCTTGGCAGCTTTGGAAAACAATTCAGGTTTCACTGTCTGGGAACTTTGATAATGGCCAGTAGATACATAAGCAAGCTGCTGGCTATTGGCCACCAGGATCCTGATGGCCTGCGTACAACCCTTTGTCAGCTACACAGTCAGTCATGCTCAAGCTTAAGGCACTCACTTTGGCCTGAATAAACTTGGCCCACCACCCTTGCGCTTCAGATGATGACTCAAACTTATCACAAATACACTCAACCACAGCTAAGCTGCTCTCATACCAGGTTTTTGTTGCCCAAAATTGATGCCGGAAGGCCAGATCTGAGTTTTTTGACCTTAAGAAGTGGGTAATGAATGCCTTGGGTGTCATGTTAAGCTCCCGGAGGGCATTGCAAATTGACACAGTCTTGGTGGTGTCAGAATCTTTATCCATGATGTTGTGAGTGACACAGGGTGATTTTTGAGTGTGGAGGCAAAGCAATCACGAGGGAACAACTTTTAACTTGTGTTTCTTGGTAAATTTTAGTGACTTAACCCGTGTTTCTACCTGCGACACGTGTTAGGAAAGTGTTTCATCTTGCTATTCCATAAATACAACATTGGGAGACAGTACATCAGATCAACTTCTGCAGAAATCTCAAGACTGCCTATTTCCCCTGTATCTGGCTTACATCAGCCGGAACATGAAGGGATAAATGACAATGTTTGATGGCCTCTGGAGGTCATGAAACTTGTCTGGATGGGACGTGGAAAAAAAGAATTTTGAGAGGAGTTTCAGCTGCATTCAGGGGTGTAAAAGGCATGGGAGGGGAAAATTGGGAAGGGAGTGTTTTGAGGCTCCAAAGTCAGTCCCCACCACTACAAACATTAAGTACATTCCCAGCATGAACAGCAGTTGAGTGACATGGGACAGTGGTTAGTCATACAGTGGTTACATAATTTTTTTGTAAATTTTTGTCACATTTTTCATCACAATTGAACCTCTGTGCTCATCTGGCATCCATTTCCAGATGAAAATAAGAAAGATATGTAATTTTTGAAATATGGGTGTGGCAATGCATGCCAAATGAGCACAGAGGTTAAAATGTCATGAAAAATGTGACAAAAATTTACAAAAAAAAATCATGTAACCACTGTATGACTAACCACTGTCCCATGTCACTCAACCACTGCCCATGCTGGGAATGTACTTAATGTTTGTAGTGCACCAAAATCTGGGTTGGCGGCTGGAGTGCTCACACCGCAATTCCATTTTACCACGCAAGTCCCTCCCTGACGGGAGGTTGTGCTTCGCGCAAAGAGGGCACCTTGCCCTGCCGGCTGGCAGGGACTTGTGTTAAGTTTGACTTAAACCATGCTAGATACTGCTGAATAAAGAAATCACACCAGTTCTCACTGTACTGTTCCTCTTGTTGGCACTTCAGCCCCAACATCAAGTGCTCTCTTCTCTGGCACTTAAGCCCCGGCATTGAGTGAGTCTAGGTGCTTGCAGATATCATCTGCCTTTATAAAACTTAAATCCAAAACTGTCCCTTGCTCCCTCTTTGGTCTAAATTTCTTCAAAGCCAAGTTGTAATCAAGTTACCACCAAAGAGTTGTTGTTGACTTGGGGAGGATATCAACTGAACTTGGGAACAAGTTCACCAAAACAATCAGGGCAAACTTGTGCATGACTTAGAAACAACACATAACAGGTATCAGCTCAGTACATGACTGAGTTAAGATGCTTGCATGTGAGTGCCAAGGAAATTCAGCCCTGGTGGAAGTTCTTGGAAACTCTCACTGGCTTGTCCGCAAATCGTCCGCCGCTTGGATGGCCATTGCCGAACCCCACAAGACAAAACTACTGGAACAAGGGATGATGTTCTAGTGGAACCACTTCCTATTTGTCTCGTCTACGCCGTACTGCTGAATCATTAATGGAATCCATGGCAAGAGGGTTGGCCATCCAATGTCATTCTCTACAACCCGCAATTGACCTGGTCTTACCCATCTACCTATATAACGGATGACACCGCCAAGATGGACAAGACCAAAATGACCAGCTACTGTGGGATTCAAGTCAAAAAACCAAACAATTGGAGTGTAGCTGGAGACTGTTTTTTGCCGTAACGAACTGTCGGAGGGCCGTGCCGAGTGAGCTTCGACTGGTTGGCTGGAGCGCACACGATGCAGAAGCCAATTTATTTTTCTAATTTTAACCAATATCTCACAGGAAGATGAGTGCGATCCATGTTCTGGACAACAACTACCTCACGATCACCTTCCTGATCTCGCTGGCCATCCAATCGCTGGCCTTCATCGTCTCGTACACGCTGCAGTTCGACAAGATCACGGACTTCTCTGGCGGCTCGAACTTCTTCATCTTGGCCCTGATCACCTTGGTCTATGGGCAGTGCTTCGAGTCTCGGAATTGGCTCGTCTCCCTGGCCGTCATGCTGTGGGCCAGTCGGCTCGCCGCCTTCTTGTTGTTCAGGTGTGTGTGCTGCTCCTCACCCTTGCGCGCCCATTCTCCAAACGACATATCTTGGCGCTCATCCGGACGACTTATATCTGGATAGAGTATTGAAGCGAGGGAAAGACGATCGGTTCGACGAGATGCGGGCGCACTTTTGGCGCTTTGGGGCCTTCTGGATCTTCCAATTACTATGGGTATGGATCGTCTCGATGCCCGTCACCGTCCTCAACTCGCCCAACATCTCGGCCATCTCCCCCTCCCCCATTCCCTTCGGCAGCGGCTCAGACGTCGTCGGCTTGATCTTCTACATCATTGGTATGCTCCTCGAAACCTTGGCCGACTTCCAAAAGTTTCACTGGAAGGCCAGCTCCAAAGATTCGCCTACATTGCCCGCCTGTAGGGCTGGTGTCTGGAAATGGTCCAGACATCCCGTGGGTTATTCTCATTTCTTTTTTTGGGGGAGAGATGCATTTTATCTTCAACTAACCTCATGTCTCGTTTCTCCTTGTCGCAGAACTATTTTGGGGAGCTCTTGTTATGGTGGGGCATCTGGCTAATGGTAAGTGAGATGTTTTGGAATCTCGGTTTGTCCTTGGAATGGGATATCCACTCACACTCTTCTCGAGTGTTTTTTTAGACGATTGAATCTGCCAACAACCCAGGTGTAGCTGGCGACTCGAGGAGGCTATTGCACGCAACAGTGATTTCGCCGATCTTTATTACGATACTACTGCTGTTCCTCTCAGGCCTACCCACGGCAGAAAAGCCAGTGCAGCAGAGCGTCTTCCTCAAGTCACATAAATCCAAGCTTGATAAAGGCAAAGCTCGGTCGCCCCAAGAAGAGGAGCCGGAGAACCGACAGGACGAAGAAGATCTCTGGGAACGATATCAAGCTTACTTGGATGACACGTCTATCTTGTTCCCCATCCCGACCCAACTCTATCGATCTATCCCTAAGGCCCTCAAGACTACTCTCTTGTTGGATTGGAGCATCTATCGCTTCGATCAGAACAGTCCTGAAGCCCAAAAGTTGATCCAAGAAATGGAGCAAGACCATGCCTCTTAATTTCCTCCGCCTCTCTCTTTCTTCATCAGGTCTGCTCTTCAACCAAATCCGGTTCTCTCACTTTTCCGTCTTAATATTTTTTTTTTCCATCAATCATCACGTCATTCATTTCATTCCTGTCCTATCTTGGCTCTCAAAACCATTCATCCTCGTTTCCTCTATTCCTCCAGAGGTATTACCAGCCAAGTGAAACATATTCTGTACCATGTAACAGCATTCCGCGCTTTCTTGTATTTTTTTTGTACATCATCGGTTTGGCTCGAAAGTGTGATAACATCTGGACCACATCATTGTCATGTATCGGGACTTGTCAGGCTCTTTGAATGACTGCATTTCCTTGAGCCAAAGCCTGGTATATTTGTTGCGGAGATGGTGGCCCGTAACTGGTATGAATTACAAGGCCTCAGTCATGAAGCACGGGGAAGGTCTTTTTTTTATTTGGCAACCTTTTTTTTTTTGTATCATAAGGCAGAGAGACTAGAAAGGGTCAATAAGCAGAGATGATATTTCCGGGAACAAAAGCAAGATGAGTTGGGCGGGGCGGAGGGGTCGAAAAGGGGATATGTTATGGACAGAAGAAGAAAAGGAGCTTTTTTTAAAAAGAGTATGGGGGAGGGGAACAGGTAAGCGTCGAGAGCGAACGAAGCAAAAGGCAACTACTGGAGGACGGAGGCTTTGCGGATTTTGACGGGTTCTCGGGGGCGATCTTGGGGGTCGACGGAGACGGAGCCGATGCGTTCGAGGACCTTCATGCCCTCGTGGACGCGGCCAAAGATGGTGTGCTTCTTATCGAGATGCGGGGTAGGTGCCTGACCATTATTTTGTTTATGGAACAACACCCACAGCCGTCAGCTCGTCGTGTACATGCTCTTGTGGGAGAGAATAGGAAAAAAAACGCGTTACGAGGGTCAGGAAGAATTGGCTCGTGTTGCTGTTCGGCCCGCTGTTCGCCATCGCCAGAATCCCTGCCCCCGTGAACCTCAGTTCCGGATGCTTTCCACAAAAAAACAAACCCACACGTGTCAGGCAGGGAGATGGTCACGTCATGAGGATGGAGAACAGGCCCGAATACCTTACAATTTCGTCTTCGAACTTGTCGCCGTAGATGCTCCTGCCTCCTCTTCCGGTCCCAGTCGGGTCGCCCCCCTTTCACCCCCACCCACCAAAAAAAAAAAAAAAATTTATTCAATATTTTGTTGCCTGATAATGGCGTGTCCTTCTTACCTGGGCCATGAAGTCAGCCACGACGCGATGAAAGATGGTCCCGTTATAGTAGCCCCGCCGTGCTAGTTCGCTGAAGTTTTGACATGTCTTGCACACATGAGTGAGTGATGATCAGCAAGGCTGGACTAGGAGGGGAGTGGATGATGATTACCTTGGGTGCATGCTGCCAGTACAGCTCGAATTGGATGACGCCCATGCTCGTCTCAAAGATGACTGTTGTGGCCATTTAAATAGGAATTGTATCTTTTCTTTTCTTTTCTTTTCTTTTTGTTGAGAGTGATGATCGAAGTGCTGCGCGACTGCGGCTGACTGCGGCGGGGCTATATATATATAAGTCGAGTCGAGCACAGCAGTGGTGGTGTCGACCCGCAAAGAACTTCAAGATGGCGCACTTCAGCCGACTGCTGAAGGAATCGAAAGTGGTGGGCACGGTGGACACGAAGCTAGAGCAGGTCTACACGGCGTACAACGGGCACCTCCTGAAGCATCGAGACTTCGGACTGAAGCGGACGCTGCCACGGAAGCAGAGTGCGCGATCACCGTGGGTGCGGCTCAAGGCGCTGGACACGGCGTATCGGCAGACGGACTATCGGTCGGCGGCACCGGAGGCCTCGCTCGTCCACATGTGGCGCCAGATCGAGGTCGGCGTCAAGACCGCCCGCAAGAACCATGCCGCTCCCACCCTCGCCCCCGACCCTCGTCCCATCAGAATCGAGTTCAGCTGGTTCGACCATGCCAGCAGAGACGCCGTACTCCACAACGCCAATCTCCTTCCCTCCCCTCCCCCCGAAAAGGCCAGGTTCAAACACATCTGGCACATGCATCAATCTCAGTTCAATTCCTTCGTGGATCTCATGCGCACTAAGAGAGACGCTTTCAAACAATTCTTGCAAGATAAACACAACACTCGTCCATCATCTGGCAAGTCCCCCCACCCCCACCCCGCATTGACCTCTTCTCCATCATCTTGAGCAGCCCCCCAGCTTACATGTTGAAAATTGACCTATCTTTTTTCAAGATGCACAAGAAGGCGGCAGGGAGTGGGTAGATCTGTACGAATATGCGCAAGGGAACCCGGACCAGATCCGACGAGACATGGAAGAGTTTGTGCAACAAGTGGCGGAGAAAGAGAGGGTATCGAAGGAGGATGATAAGATCCTTCCGATGCCGCATCCGAACCTGGGGCTGAGTTATGGGCACTTTGACCAGCTGCACAACGAGCGATTGACGGGGACGATAGCGGGGCGGGTGCTGGACGAGGGGGATGTGAAGGCGAGTCGACAGACGGTGAGCATTGCGGGGATGGTGGGGACGTTGCAGCGGGCGTCGCACATGGACCTGGCGTCGACGAGTTTCGAGGCGGATGTGAATGGGTACCACAACCTGGAGCAGGGGAAGGGCGGGTTCCGGATCGAGTCGGCCCACATGGACCCGTACCATCTGCCCACCGAGTTCCAGTTCCAGGGCTTCAACAGCCCCCTCGACCAGCCCGTCCGCTGGCTCGACCCCGCTAACCAACCCCGGGCCCTCGCCCCTAACCGCCTCAAACTCGTCGTCAGGGAGGCCCGCAACTCCGACGCCCTCCGCGTCAACCCGCGCTCCCAAATCGGCTCCCGCGATTGGGTCGCTAACCCCCCTCCTAAACGCCAGGGCACCATCGTCCTCGACTTCCTCAACTCCATCTCTTCCCGTCATCCGCCCTCCTCCTCCTCCTCCACTTCCTCCCAGAAACTTCCTCCCCAAATCCCTCCCTCCAAAAACCGCTTCGCCCAGTTGCAGAACGACCAGCTCATGAAGGTCCTCAAGGGCTTGGT
Organism: Puccinia novopanici; assembly: GCA_004348175.1. NCBI lineage: Eukaryota > Fungi > Basidiomycota > Pucciniomycetes > Pucciniales > Pucciniaceae > Puccinia > Puccinia novopanici. The sequence goes on from SMGU01011051.1 coordinate 13,804, forward strand.
AGGAAAACCGCCCTCGTCCGATCAGTCTTGAAATCTCTCTACCCTTTTCTCCCTTTCTTTTTTTTTGTTATGTTCATCCATTGTCCACACATTTTGTTTTTTTTCTCTCTCTCACCCCCCAAAAACAAAAAGAAAGGTGCACATGACCAGAAACGCCCGTCTGTCTGTGGATGTGTGGTGAGACAGGGTGCCCATCCGAATCCGACAAGTTTTTCTGGACACACCCTACATGATCGAGCCGCAGATTGTTTGCCATACCAAGCAGACTTGAGAGAGAGAGCCCCTATGTAGTCGTCTCTTCTCCGCCCATGTGCCAGCCATCCATGTCCCGTCCCACAGGCCCATGCAAACAAGTGGGGGCACAGTCTTCCACGCTCCCTGTGTTGTTGCACAGAAAAAAAGCGCATGGTCTTACATGACGGGTGGGTGTTGGAGGGGGGGGATAATTACAGCTCTAGGAACAGCGCCCGCATGCATGCATGGACAACATCTCTATCGGTTATATACGACGTTCTCTTCAGAGCGCGAAGACACAAACAACCTTCTTTTATTTTTTAAGGACCTTCTTTTATTTTTTTTAAGGGTCATGAACGAGGTCAGATTTTTTAGGTTTTCGGGGATCGTCGTCGGAGGGGAGGGTCGGATTCGTAGGGCGAGAGTCGGACGAAGGGTGAGCAGCAGCAGCAGCAGCAGGAGGAGGACCAGCGGGGTGGGAGTGGGGGGATTTGGGCGAGGAGCGGCCGGCGTCGTGGCGCAGCTGCTGGCCCCGCGACACCAGACTACCCGACACGCTCTCCTCCGACGCCTCCGCATCCTCCCCAAATACTATCCCCAATCCTTCTTCCTCCGCCAGCGACACCACATGCTCTATCGGCACAAATCCATCATGGTCCACATCGAGCTTCTCGATCAATATCTTGATCGCCTCGTCCGTCGGTCTGGTTGCATTCCCCCCCCCCCCCCCCAAGTATGTTCAAAATACTTCAGCTCCACTTCATTCCAACGTGTTTTTGTTTTTAGTATGTGCACATACCGATGTTTGATCGCCTCCAGCGCCTTCTGCAAATCAGCGACACTGATCTTGCCGTCTTGTCCGAT